>CAAKHG010003788.1:15282-29801 GCA_901007715.1 Dactylopterus volitans
CGGTTTTTCGTCCACCCCCCCCCCCCCCCCACGCTTGTCTTCACCCTCTCCCACCGACGCCTCCTGCATGGCCGCACTCATATTCACCTCCATGCTGAGACGTGGAGTTATTCACTCGAGTGTGTTCTAGAGCTCATTCACACACGATGCTAAAACTTTTCGACAAGCTGAAACAGGATGACAGGAAGAACAGAAGAAAAGAGGCGAGCAAGCCTCATTCAGGTGTGTGTGAGTGTGTGTGTGAGTGTGTGTGTGTGTGTGTGTGTCAGTGTTGCCAAACGCATGTCATCGTCCACATGTCTGTCAGCGAGCGCTGTGTTTTGTTTCAAAAAGTTAAACTCACATGAGCAGGCCGCTGGAAGAGGGAGCAGACATCTCATTGGCCTCTCAGAGAGGCCTTTCTTACATGTAGCCAATAGCCATGCAGGGACGGGGCCTCAAATTCGAGTTTGAGTTGGCCATCTCCATCGGCTCCTCCTGTGACTTTAAGTCCGGACTGGCGCCCACAAACACGGGCCAGCGGACTCCTGAGAAAACGCCCGGTTTGATTGGGTGCGATTAGACGCTGGGAAACGTCTGGCGCGTACGCGAGCTTGCGAGTCCAGGCCGCATGGATCCGCCAGCGGATGCTCTTCGGACGAGAGGAACTCCCTGCCTCCTGGAGAACCTGCTTAGGCTTGCTGTCGATTCTTTTCACAGCGAGCAACTTTTGGAGCGGTGGGGCGACTGCATGCAGGACCTTCCCTGCTTGATGACAGCGGTCGCTCCATCGGCCTTCCAGGTCAAGGTCATGGCCCCATCTGAACACTCGCCCGACACAAGGAGTCCAATCAAGTCCCTTAGATTCAACTGAATGAATAATGTCTCTCCGCAGTGGCCCTGCCAAATAATATTTCCCCCCCAAAAAAACCTCTCTGCAAGATGATTCGGACGAACACTGGGCAGCAGTCGGGTGCGTCTGTGCTCTGCTGGTCTTCTCCTTTTCGTAAACTAGTTGATTTTTGTGCCACTAGCTAGCTACGTGCTTAAGGATCGGGGCTGCGGCTGCCGGGTCAACACCAACACTTTGTGACACGATGGATGGAATTTTGACTGGTAGCCAATTAGAAAAACGAACATGTCAAATAGGTTTTAGATGGATTTCGATCGATCGATTGCAAATGCTTTAAATAGGTATTATATTCTACAGTAATCTACATAAAAAGCTAATTTCCCTCCCTAAGGATTAATAAAGTATAATTGAATTGAATAAAAAAATAGTTACAATTAGCTTTTGGGGAAAAAAAAAGTTTTTTGTTCCCCCTTATCTTCCCTCCAATTTGCCTTGGACCTACTTCTCGCCCCCTGGTGGCCCCCCGGGGCACCGCAACCCCCCACTTTCAGAAACGCTGCACTAATACACTGGATTCGCAAACACTGCCTGTTTCCCAATGCGCAGCTGTTAAATATTAAATGTCATAGCCACTGGCTGCTGCGCTTAACACCGCCCTCCTCGGCCATGTGTTCTGTTTGAGCCACACACACAGACACACACACACACACACACAGACACACGCGCACACACACACACACACACACACACATCCGCACTGACAGATTTATTCATCTGAGAGCTGCACACACATTACTACTACTTTCTGTACAACTAGCACACTTTTAAAGCGGATGTGTTTCAGAACAGCTTCTTTTTTTTTTCTTTCCATTGACTGGAGTTCTCAAGGTGGGGTATTTAGAGGCTGTGGTGAAGCATGAAAAGAGTTGAAAAAGTTGGTTAAACCACAAGTTTTCTTTTAAAGAAAAAAGAACTGTACTAAGGACAGCAATTGTGTAAATGCATCACTGCACGGAAATTCCACTCCAGGGTGACCTGACCCAAATTACTGACAAATAATGAAATCAGGGTCATTATAGGAAAAGAATATTTTTTTTGAGGAGAGAACTGCAGTTTTTTGTTTGTTTTTTTGGTAAAAACACATTTTCTCAAATTGACAATCCCTTGATTTCCTGCCACTACTGAAGATTTTTCAGGCAAAAAAACCAATGCAGCTTCATGATGAGACCAGGTGACCTTTACTTATCCATGGGAGAGTTTAGTTGTGCTCTTGGTCTATTTGAAAGGATCAGAATCAGAAATAACTTTATGAATGATGAACCAAGAAAAAAAAGGCCTGTTTGACCGGATGCTTGAAAATGGAGTCAGGTGACATTACAAGTATTAAAAATAAGCATAAAATAGGCACCACGCTCGTGCAAATGAAACCAGATTTAAAATATCATCAACAATCGTCTGATTCACGTTGGTGGTCTGCGGATGCATGTGTGCAAGTTTATATTGTGTCACTACTGGACCATTTTATTTGTATTCATTATGCCTGACGATGAAGGGCTCCTAGCTCTTAATCATAATCATAATCAAGCATAATCAATCAATCAATCAATCATAAAATAAATATAATAGTGGATCTATTTACTCCACTAATGCGATTGTGTGTGTGTTGCATTTGTGTTTGCTGGGCACCCTGCAGCTCCATCATCTCACTCGTCTCTTCTGCAGGAAAATCCGGAAGCTGTGACAACAACAACAGAAAAAACCCTCCGTCTTTTCGTTTCCACGTGACGTGGACATTATTATCGGCCCTCGACGCGCCACAATATCCGCGTATGTAACCCGCCTAATGAAACCTTCCCGTTTCTGATAGCTTTTCTTTCCACCTCAAGGGGACAAACACACACACACACACGCACACACACACAAAAAAAAAAAAAGAGAAAGAAAGAAATGAATTGGAGCGCTGCGCGGTGGACATGCGCGGAGCTGCAGCGAACATGGCGGCTTGCATCTGACAGAAAGTGAGGAATCTCCCATCAAAATACCTGCTTGGAACGGTCAGTACGGCTCGTGTGTCACCGCGGCTCTCGCGCGCCGCGGACGGCGGCTCCCCGGCGCCCGTTCGGGCCCGCGGCCGCCGCTTAAAGCGCTCGGTTCGCCCCCGGTTCGCGTCCGCGGCGGCGGACCCAGACGCGTGTTTATACTGGGGCTGTGTGCAGACGGAGGCAGCGGCTCGGTGCGTAATGGGGCTTCGCGTTGAAAAACTCCGCGCATTCGTGCCCCTCCGCTCGCCTGCTCGCCGTGCCCCCGCGGACGGGGTTTTGCTGCAGTTACGGAACCGCCGGGTTCGGTCCTCGCACTCCCGCGGCATCCCGCCGGGGGTCCGAGCGGCGCGCTAGCAGCGTTTAGCCCCGTAGAATGAGCTCGCCGCGTCCCGCCTACAAAATATGAGCATAACGCATATCAGAAATGCGTCACACGCGCACACTTTCCTTCGATTCTAAGTCTTTTGATCTTCTGTGCCCCCCCCACACCCCCCCACCTCCCTCCCCACTCCACCTTCTTTCCTCCCCCTCAAGGCCCAAATCCTTCAAATAATGGAATAGATTTTTATTTCTCATCACACGCGCTACAACCGAGCCGAGCCCCTGAAGGCAATCGGGGGGGGGGGGGTGAGGGGTGGGCTGTGGGGTGGTGGTGGTGGTGGGGGGGCGTTGGGGGGCTCCGGCTGAGAACGCTGTTATAAAACTTGCTGGATGTGATCTGCTGTTTGAAGTTTCCATCCCGAGGGTGACGCCCTGCAATGGCTCTCACACCCTTCAGCCTCTCGGCGGTAACCCGATCGTCTCCCTCTGCAGCCCGCAAACTGTCTGGAGGAGCCACCAGGCGAGGCTCGGGAGATGTTTGCAGCCTGCGTGGCTCTCCGCCGGCGCTAGTTTGGAGGGACAGGACCCCCCTCCCCTGCCCTCCCCTCTAAGCCTCCCACCCCCCTCCGCCTGCAGGTCCCACCAGGCTTGTTGGCTGCAGGGCCGCGACCCACCTGAACTCACCTCAGCCACAGCTCTATTAGATCCAGGCGGTTGCAAAGGCTCCAGTGTCCCAAAATAAAATGTTTAACAGTTGGTTAACAAGTCATTTACCAGATCGTTTTTTTGGTAACTGACTAATGACTTATTGACCGAGAAAACATAACAAACATTTGGTGCCTCCGGCCTCCCAAATGTATTTGTGTTTGTGCGATTCATGAGATTGTGATTCAGAGATTCATAAATTATCTATGAAAAATTTTTAAGAAAGAAATGCAAAATGTGCCTTCTCCCCGGTTAATAATACTAAGAATTGTCAGTTTGTGAGGATGAACTGAACATGTTTTTGGTTCGACTGCCCACACAAAGCCACCACTGACTGTCCAAAATTTGTTATTTGTATTTCACCGTCAGCTGTTTGTGGCAGCTCGCGAATCAAACTTTTAAGTTAAGCCCGAATTTAGAGTTGCAACATTTAATTAGCTGCTATAAATGAATCGTTCTGGTAATTGATTAATCCGTTTGAGCAGTTATTTTCCAAGTAAAGAAAGTTAAACTTCCCTGGTTCCACTCTATTAAATATGAACAATATCTGGTTTCTTTGCTCCTTTTATGCTGTAAATTGAATATCTGTTTATTGTTTCTGGCTTTGAAAATCAAATCGCATTTTTTCCACTGAGACTTTTACAGGCCAAATAAACTAATCAATAATTGACAATAGAAATATGGTTAGTTGCAGTCCCGGTAGAATCATCAGTGGCTGGAAAGCGTAAAGTCAATTCTTATTTTATTGTAATGACTTTACGCGAGGCAGAATGTTTTAACAATTCTTTTTGAATAATTACCTCAATCGGTGATCAACAAACTTGCAAAACGAAGCGAGATTCTTCTTTTGACATAGTTTCTTTCAGATGAGCAAAGGAATCCACTGAAGTTGTTTGAATGCATCTGAGTGTTAATTCTGCACTAATTCTGTAATCAAAATGAGCAACATCTCGTTGAAAAAGTTTTGTTTTTACTTTGATTCAAGAGAAAAGTAAAATAAGTAAAATAAGTAAAGTAAAATAAACTGGACTAAACTATACTGAAAAGGCAAGTTGATTTGAATTTTGACGAATTTATCGTTTTAAATCATTCATTTGGTTCAAAATTCTAAAATTTGACCATTTTCCGATTTCTCTGTTGCGCGCATCTACAAATATGATATTTTTTGTGTAAAGCTAGTCAGACAAAGTAAAAGATGTTGCCTATATCTGTGAGCTTATGATGGGCGTTGACAAATTACTTTTTAAAGACATTTTAAAATTTGTACCAAAAAAAAAAGAAAAAGGTGATTATTTGATTATGAAAAGCTTTAGAATCTGCAATATCACAATCAATCATTCTCAGGAATTAATTGTAAAGGTAACAATTTGAAATAAGGCTAAATTGATCACTATATTTTGTAAAAATAACCTGAAATGACTTTTTGTGTTAAACAACCAGTAATGCAGCATCACTCGTTATTCTTGTCAAGTGGTTCATAGTTTATTAAAAGTTTTATGCGTTGGTTTTCCTCACGGGGGAGGGGGGGGGGCCACGCCACCACAAGCTCACTGTCAAGCGCAAGTTTACAACCTCCCCTCGGACCAGGTCTCGGGTCATTTTTTCAGATCTTCCCGTCCTCTGTTTGGGCTTGTGAGCATTACGCTAATCCCACATCAGTGGCTGCCTGAGTGGAAATGGAGGTTGTAAAAATTAAGTGCTTCCTGGTCTGCTGAGCAGTTGTGTCTGACCGTCTTGAGCGGCCGGCGCAAACACTGGACCAGTGTGTAGCCCAGCCAGCAGCAGAGCCGGAAACCTTTTCATCTCGGCCACCAGACGTCCCACATCCACACGTCTTAACGGCTTTTTATGGCAGCCTGGAATCTTTATGGCTCCCTCTGACTCAATGAGATTCACTGCAAAAAGACAAGAGGGTCCGCGGAGCGAGCTCAGTGCACTGCAGAAGCTGACATTCCCGGCGGCCAGGAAAGGAGACACTTTCTCGGCTTCTGCAGAGATTCTAACCTTTTTAAAAACCTGGATTTCTTTCTTTTTTTTAATTTAGAAGTTTTAGATTTTATTGCCCCTTTTTGGATTTTAATTACTTTTTGCTCAAATTCTCCCGACGTAAAGGACGGCGCGGGAGGCAGCGCTATGCACAGACCTGAGCTGGATTATTGTTTTAGAAGAATTTCAATGGTAAAAGCTACATTATTGATTTTAAATATGTCAAATGTTAGTAATAGGGTTTTTATTTTTTTAGCATCAACTGAGCTCAATTGTTGCCTTTTTACCTTTTACTAAACATTTTGACTGAAATGTCACAAAGTGGTATCACAGTTTCCCAAAACCCAAAGGTTTCCAGTTCACTGTCCTCACTTTTGAGGACCTAAACCTGAGAAAATGGGACATATTTGTTGTTCAAATTATTTAAAATTAATTATTTAAATTATAGAAACTTAACTATTTGGATAATAGAGTTCCTCGTAATAATGTTTTGTCACTTACTTTAAATTGCCTCTCTTTGGAGTGCAGATGTTGATTGTGTTTTTTGTTGATGGCGACAAATATTCAAAGGCAATTCAGGCTATTGATATATTAATTAAACGCTTATTTTTAGCGTGTATTCCAAAACAGTTCTGTTCTCCTTGTGCGCAGAGGTTGCGGGGCAAAAAAAAAAAATCAAAACCAAGCAAAATAACTCAACCAGAAACATTAAAAGTGGGATGAAATCATACACTCGCTCTAATAACCAGACAAAAGTGTGTTGTCTGTCTCAGAAGAAAACCAAAAAAAAAAAAAGCAAAAAGTGTCCCACTTTCAGATTCCGCTGCAGTTTATTTTATCTCAGTCAGCCATTTAAAAGTTCCCTTTTTCCCCTCAGAAACAGAAGCACTCACAGCCTGAGATGTTAAGTGAAAAAAACCCAAAAGGAAAACAAAACGAGCGATGATATCGTCTCTTTCCAGCCGGACAAAAGCTGGAACTAAAGCTGTTGCTCCTGACGGATAAATTGTAAATTGTAAACATCTAACAGTCACCTGCCAAAGATTTGCTGCATGCGTTTCTCAAGATATATGTATCTATATTTTTTTTGTCTCTTGTGCAGTGTGTTTGTAGGTGAACGCCCACCTGACTTCACCTGCTCCCCGGCAGCAGCAGCGGCAGCGGCGGCGGCAGCAGCAGCAGCAGCAGCAGCACCCACATCTCCTCATCATGGGCCGGACGCCTCACAAAGGTGGGTGGACCCTCAGCGCCCCGCGCGCGTCGCTGTGGCTTCTGCGCGTCACGTCGCCACTTTTACTCCCCACCCGGCGGATTTTTTTTGTGTGTGTGTGTGTGTGTGTGCCGTGGCTCTCGCGGGTAATTTGAGTCTGTGCATGTGTCGCTTTCAAATGCTGATGAGCGGTTCAATCATCTTTTGTTTTCCAGATCAAAAGGAAGAGAAGAAGGAGAGGCAGAGCAGCATGACAGCGGGCTCTGCCCTCGACAAATCTAATGGTTGGTGATTCAGATCTCCGGCGTGTTCGTCCTCGTTGTCGCTCCTTTCATTTACTGTCTAATCTGAGACCGTTTGAGTTATTAGCTAATAGCTGATAGCTTTGTACCGCTGCCTCAGTACTTGCATTAACCGGGGATCAGTGGTCCGCGTCTTTCATCCGTGTGTTCCTAACATCTGTTGCAAATTCATGAAATCTGAGGATGAATGTTGAGCTTTGTAGTCCGACTGGGGCCCTCCTTTTTTTTTTTTTTTTTGTAAATTGTCATTAAGCTTTTGCTCCAAAATGTCCTCTTGCTTTCATCCGTCTCTTTTAAACGGCTCACAAACTCTCTAAACTGCGCCTGCTCGGCATCGCCATTATCATAAAAACCCAAACAGAATTTCCCTCTGTAAAGCTATGCAAAACTTAATTTGATTTTTACATTTAGTCACTTTAGCAGACGCTGTTAGCCAAAGGGACTAACAAGGGCTAGATTGCGACGGGGACCTTTAATGCGATGATAAACACGATGGAAATCTGAAACATTGTTATGTTCGCTCCCCCCACCGCGGAGGGGTCAGAGGTCAGTCAGAGGCACACAGTCTATCAGAGGCCGGTTAAAGATGCGCGGCTCTGCAGGACGTTTTGCAGCAGTCGTCGCGGTCACGGCATATCCAGAGTCATAACATAGCCACAAAGAATGCGCCTCCTCCGTGAGAAAGTGTCCTTGAGCAGCGGCAGCGAGGAGCAGTAACTGGGGTAAAGGACAGATACCGGGGAAGCAATCTGAAGGACGGAACTATGCATGAGCGAGCTGAACAAAAGCTCGTAACGTGCATGATAAACATATCGGTTAATGCATTTTGAGCGGGACGCCATTATTTGAAGCAGAATACCGCCATTCGCCGTTGCACTGCGGAGCGTTTTTAACGGTTTACAAGCGGATGCAGAGTCAAATGTTGAGATCTTGCCACGCGGGGAGGCCCGCACGTTCACATTTTCTGCATGACGAGCGCCTTCTCAAGATGAAGTAATTGTGAGACGATCGTGGTTTTATTCGTTCTCCCGGCTGTAATAATTACGATCTTTTGAATGGTTTGTTTCTTTTTGTTGTTGTCGTCGTCATTAGAGCCGTTCAGCTGGGAGGAGTACCTGAAAGAAACGTCCTCCATCGCGGCCTCTCCCACCTGCTTCAAACAGGTACAGTAGTCGTTGGATTCGTTGCGCCCCTCGTTCATTTTGCTAAACGCGTCACACCGCGATGCCGGTCCAGGTGTTCGAAGCACGAGTCGGGGGGTTATTCCGTATTTTCCACAATGTCAACGCGTCAGCGGGCTGCGTTGCTGCTTAGTCACTTGTTCCGTCATTAGCATGACGACCTTGCGCCGCTTATTTTGTCCTTGGTTAATATTTGTCTGACGCGCCGGATCCATGAGTGTTAATAATCGCATGATTTGCCTCTCGAGTGTTCAGCTGCTATCATGTTTGTCATCTCAAATCCTTTTTTGACTTCGGCGACCACTTGACCCTCCCTCACCACGCGCTGGCCAAGCGGTTTTTTTTCGTCATCACTTTTTCTTCAACACACACCTATTTTTTGGTTTATTGTGAAATGTCGTGGGAGGTAAATTTTGTCGGTGTCATCATCATCACGTTACATTTTCAGTCCTATCGTGGGGAAATAGTGTGCAACTTTCCAAGTAACTTCGGCATGTTTGCATTGTGCTTGTGATCACGTTAGAGTGCTACTATTAGCAAACGCCTCAAAAAGCAACTCTGTGCCTTATGCTGCTAGCATGACGGTGGCTTGATAGCCTGTGTAGAAATGGTGTATTTTTGTGAGTGTTTTTTTTTTCAAATGGATTTTCATCTTCATCAGAGGTGTGAGCTCATGAGTAAAACATTGAAATGGGCTAATTGTTGGTTTTGCTATTTTTGTGGCATTTTCTTTTCATAATGCTAAAAATTTAGAATATTACCTCACTTTTGTGGCCGCATTTTACTTAAATAACCAATATTTAGCATTTTTAAACAATGTATAAACAGTTAAAAATGCTATATAACACTATGATGATGTTTCTCGATACACAGTAAGTGCGCCCAACAGGGGATGTTGGAGTATCAATTACAATATAGTCAAATAGATTATACAATTTACGTTTTGTTTTATAGAAACTGTGACACTTTTTTTATGAGATTATCAACCACAGAATGTAAACAGAGAACACTCTGAGTCAATAATCTGCGTACTCGTAGCTCATATGATCGTGACGGAAGGTCCCTTTGTGTCCCTCTGCAGTCCAGGGTTCCTCCCACCAATGACTTCAAGGCTGGCATGAAACTCGAGGCGCGGGACCCTCGCAACTCCAACTCCGTGTGCATCGCAACGGTGATGGGCATGATGGGTACCCGCCTGCGCCTGCGCCTGGATGGCAGCGACAACACCAACGACTTTTGGAGGCTGGTAGACTCGTCAGACATACAGCCAATAGGGACCTGTGAGAGAAACGGCGACATGCTGCAGCCGCCGCTGGGTGAGTGCGCGTCTGTTAACGGCGTCACGATATGCATCCATGCTGCCCCTGCTCGCAGAATACAGAAACCCTCAAGCAAACGTCGTCATCATGATGGCAGCATATGCAGCTATCTGAAATTGTTATGACAGCAGTTCCTTTAAGTCTCTCAAACACTCTCAAAGGTCCAGTCTCAGACATTTTCTCATCCTTTGTCATAGTTCCTTCGTCATGGTTTTCTTCTGCCAGTTGTGGACCACTTTCTATTCACATAAACATAATTGCGAAAAAACGCCAAGTGAAAAATGGCCTCAAACAAAGTTGGCAAGAGTGGACGACACTGATGCAGATGTGGGGTTTGTTTTAAGTTGGCTTACAGGAATAGAAAGTCTTAAATCAGCATATTGCTTTGATTGTTGTTAGAAAAAAAAAGTGAACTGCTGAGCCTCGGTATAAAAATAAAATTGCATCAGTGAGGCAGATGCGTCTAGAAGCCACAGTGACTGAAAACACCCTTAGTTATTTTATACAGGACCTTTTTAATTGGACCAATAATTGGTGCAAAGGCAGCTGAAACTCTTGCTAGTTAATGTTCAGTATAGTTAATATCAGTCCATAAAATTTATAGTGCGTATTAACTGCGTACATAACTATGTAAAAACGATTAGTTTTAGTTTGTTTTTGCGGGAAGGAATTCCACTAGTCACCGATGCCAGTATCCACTATGCGTATAGAAGGCATTTCCATGTAAAATATGCCTAAAATGTGTCTTTGATTGTGTGTTCAGGATTCAGGATGAATGCCTCCTCGTGGCCAATGTTCCTCCTACGGACGCTGAGCGGAGCAGAGATGGCACCCGGCTCTGCCTTTAAGAAGGTACTGAGGGCCAATACCGAAAAATGTTTTATTGTCTACTAAAGCAGCTGAAAGTTTTACATTTACCGCCGATCACGCATAACATTATGACCACTGCATGTTTACCATAGAATATAATGCAACAGCCCTTCAATAAATTCTCCCTTTGAAGTTTTGTTGAATCTGTTTGAGAGAGGTGTCGACATATTTCAATGATTTTTATCGGGGTCGTAATTTGTGATGCTGTTGCACTGCACTGGGTTATACTGAGATGTGTCCCTATACTTTTGGCACACTCATGCGTGTGAGTGGGATGACCAAAAGTTTAGGGACACCTCAGTACAACAGCATCGCAAATTACAGTGCCAATAACAGTCATTAAAATATGTCAACGCCTCTCTCAAACAAATTTATTGCAGGGCTGTTGCATTATATTCTATGGTAAACATGCAGTGCTCATAATGTAATGCTTGATTGGTGCAGATGTATTTGTAGTTGTACTGTTTTTAAATGGACCACCTTCAGGTCGCAAAAATCAAAAGGAGTCAGTTGTCCTGCCAGTAGCTTTGTGAAAACACCTAAGTCTTGATTCTCGCAGTATTCCTGCATTTAAAAATGATATATTTATAATTAGAAATACCGTCCCGTGGTTGTAACCCAAATACACTGGATTAAGTCATCTGTCTCGAGTGCCTGACATCATCATGGCTCAACTAAGCTCTTCTGCAACTATTTATACTTATTCAGTGATGCATTTGTGACATCAACGCAAAGCCGATTGTTTTCCGCTTTTTATTCTTTAAATACATTAAGTACTCCGAAGCTTTGGCTAGTTTCCTTTTAGCTTTGTTTTCTACCTCTTTTTTTTTTTTGCATTGCTCAAGTAATTCACTTCGTCATTCGAGCAATGAGGAAATGCTGTTTTTAGTGGTTCTTACTGTCATTGTTGCAGTTGCCAACTTGGACACAAGGGGGAGCCACTTCTCCTGAATGTCACATATCATGGTTTAGAAACGGCAGCATAGAGTTGAACACCCCCAGTATATAGCAAAAATGGACACGTGTGTGTGTGTGTGTGTGTTTGTTTAGGAACCAGCCACCCCTGCTAAAAACTACTTCCAGCCTGGTATGAAGCTGGAGGCTGTGGACAGGAAGAACCCCTACCTGATTTGCCCCGCCACAGTCGGAGAGGTCAGAGGTCAGGAGATCTTCGTCATGTTTGATGGCTGGCGAGGTGCCTTTGACTATTGGTGTCCTTTCGACTCCAGAGACATCTTCCCCGTTGGCTGGTGTTCACTGACGAAACACAGTCTACAGCCACCCGGAAACTTCTGTGAGTGCTGTCGTGACTTATTTTATTTTATTTTATTTTTTTTGTCTTTTGTCATACAGGTGCAACATGCAGCTCGATCAATTTTGCGCAGCTATTTTGTCAAGTGCAACTGATCACAAAAATGGCACCGATGTCACTGATTTCCAATATGAAGTGGATGTTGTGGCTACAAGTCGGGTTGCCGCGCAGTTGAAATTTGCCTCTGACAATACTTCAAGGTTTAATTTTACACCCATATTAATTGATAGCACCTATGTTAAAACTTGATTGGTGATCTAACAATCTTGATTGGATATTTATTGATGGCTACCATGGAGACTATAAAGGGACATCACCACTGTTTGTCTCAGTTGACTGAGGCTGATATCTGTGCTGATATGAAACCTGGTGGCTGATAGGCAGCTGGAGCTGTATTCTGCATATGACTGACACTACCCCTGTTCACCAGCGGGGAGCAACGCAGGCATTCTGAGTGAAGGCAGGTCCTGCTATCTGAATGGAGTATAGTGAAACACCCACCCCATTTCCTTTCTCTGCCATAACTAGAATATTACCATTATTAGATATGTTGCAGCTCGCTTAGGACTCGCATTGCTAAGCGAGATGGTGGAGCGAGCGGGTTGACTTGCTGAGGTGCCGAGCTGCTCACCAAACTTTTGACTCAGTCCTCTTCATCACTGTCTAAATCAGCAAGGAAGAGCCAGGAACCTCATTTGTACCACCAACACCAAACATGGACTTGGAAGAGATTTTTGTGCAGGGCTGTGTGGTCCATTGACTCAGTTCACGCTATTGTTTCCACCGATGTGATGCTGCTGCGGGGTCTGCAGCCAGTCTCACTAAACGCAAACGGAGCCAACTAACATCCTATCCAGGCATCCTACGAGATGGTAGCGCACCTGCACCATCTGGATAAAGTAAAAACGGAAACTTAGGGGGCCTCACGTAAAGCCTTTTTATCAGCACAATTAATAGATTCAAAGAAAATTTTACCACTTGGAAGATTATCCTGTAATAAAACTAATTCAAATATGCAGTCGAATGGTGCAAATAGTTTTTTTTTTTTTTTTTTAATGGTGCTACATGATCCGGAAAACCGCAACACCCCGAACGCACCCGGCTTGTTGTCCTTTGAGGCCAGGCCCACTTTCCAAACTGTGGAAAACTAGTTTAATAGGGTCGTGCTGGAATCTCATATTCAGGATCACTCGTATGAAGCGTTTCTATGGAGGTGTAAGCGGCTGCAGCAGAGAGTCGAGCAGGGCAGCAGCAGGTCGAGCCGTTTCTGCGCCGTGATGATGAAGCCGGAATTTCAGGGACAGTTTCGTTGGACTGAGTTGCGTTGGAGGCGACGTGTGTGTGTGTGTGTGTGTGTAATGTCACCGCAAAAGGTTTGAAAGCTGGAGACATGTTGATTATAGTTTTTTCACGCGCCCATTAGAGTTGGCGCAGTTGCTGTCTGGGCAGTTGGTTCTCTGAATGCTTTGAAGACTGCAGTTGCATTCAGAGCGTTGCGGTTAAGTCAGCGCAGTCTCGTTAGTGCGCAGCCGACGCTCTCTTGATACGGCGGTGGAAAACCGGCGTGTATTGTGCAGTCTGTAGTTACAGTGAGACGGCATGAGTCTGCCAAATGACACTGTTTGCATCACCAGAAAGATGCGTGCCTGCAAATGAGTGAGGGGCTCTGGGCTCGGGCAACATGGAGGGGATCTGGAAATTTTTCATGTGCATATTGGACCCACACAGTAGTGATAAAATCATATTGCAAATTGGCAAAGTTCTCTTTTAAGGAGAAGTGCTATGGGAATAAACTACCTCGGTTTAAAGAGCAACTCGGAGAACTCATATAAACACGTGACTTTGCTTTAAAAGCAGCACGAATGTCCAGATCAAGTGATAAGAGACGGACATTTTCAAAACCTTCGCCATTTCCCAACAAACCTTCACGAGTAGTCAGTGGATGGAGAAAGGACCAACTTTTTATTTATTGATATTATTAAAGAGGCAAATTAGAATAACAAAATGATATGGAAGAACATTAATAGGCTAAGGAAAACCTGTGAGCAGAATTATGGAAAGGGAAATAAACTAAGAATAAAGAGAATTTTATGATACAAATGATACCAATGAAATTGCATCATCTTTTTTAGCAAATATGTCATTGATTCAGTTCAGAGTCTGACGCACACCTTTGGTGTGAGAATCAAGAGAATACTGAATCTAAACCTCGCCAAAATGGCTTTTAATATAACTGAAATCTCTGAAGGAAAGATTTGCAAAATCCTAAACCCTTTTTTAAGGCACCAGGTGGTGAAAGATATATTTCAGTGCGATTTAAAAAAAAAAAAAAAAACTGATTACAAACTCATTCAGCACTCCCATTGGACATCTGGTAAATCTGTCAATAAAACAGTCACTACTCCTAAATGCAGGAATTCTGCAGTTTTAAGATAGGAA
>CAAKHG010003797.1:0-11044 GCA_901007715.1 Dactylopterus volitans
TATTTGTTGCCTGAAATGCAACAGTAGGTTATTCATTCATGTTGCCTACAGTAACCTGTATGTTGTGTTCAAGCACTGCAAGTGACACAGCTCAACACAAACAGCAAGTCCACCATTATTCATTCCGTTTACATTTATAGAAACATTACTTAGCTAATATACTTAGTCTTCGTCAATCAATTTTAAAGGCTTCATTGGTTCAACTGTGGGATATATTGTAAAGTGAATGAGATTTTCAACTGAAGTTGTGAGAATAATATAAAGAGATGATTGCCCATTTGTTTTATATCCTGTATGACTTATGATGTGCTGTTGGCTCAAGACAACACCCAGATGCAAGTTTCCCTGACTTTCCCAATGACTAAGTCTGATAATGTCTGTAAAGTTCAGTCTTTTGAGAAGATGGTGAGATTCCTGGCTAATGTGGAGAACGTATATCGTATTTATCTTTATTTTTGTTTTACCTCAACTGCAGATAATGCCAGACCTTTACTGATGGCAGGCTGTTATTACAGAGAGGCATTTACTTTTAATTTGTTTTGTTTGATATGTATGTTTGCTCATACTTATCTTGATTTATGATCTGATCCAATTTTTGAACAAAAAAAAATGACTGAGAGAGGAGGCAGGACGCAAATCCTGTGAGCAGTGCTCAGTGCAAAGAGAAAGGAATGCTGGCACTCATACTTCAAATTACAACGGATATATATATATTTTTGTTTTACATTGACTTTGGTGGAGGTCTGTACTCCACAAAGTGCCCTTTTTTATTGAGTTTTACTTTGTTGATTGTGTGCTAACCTCCAGCCTTGGTCACTGGTAACAATGTGCAGGAAGATGTACACATTTTCCTGCCTTTTCTATTTTAAGCACCTGATCTTATTTTCTTTCTTTTTTTTCAGACTTCACTATTTAGATCACTACACATTGAAGATACATGAGTTTTGAATGGCCAACAACTTAAACTGGCCCATACTTACAATAGCAGCAGGGCTGAAGTATCAGATGAAAATAGGAAATGTAAATGTGTGTTCATGACAATACATAGATTTAATTACATAATAACCTTAACCATTAACTTTAGCATGGCTTGGCTGTCCATGAGTCAAGACAATGCTTGAACTCAAGTCTTTCATTAGCCAAGTGTTTTCATTCCTAAACCTAACCAAACCTTAACCTTAAACACTGACACATTCTAAAAGATCATTATTTTTCTAAATCATTTTTCACCGACAGCACACAGGATATTATTCTATTACAAATAGGATATAACATCAGAAAAAAAAGTATTTAAAAGATGTGTAGATCGGTTACACTGCATATACCTCCACATTTCACAGAAATATATACAGAAATGAATTGTTCTGGATAACTGGATATATACAAATTATTGTCATTCCAGTTACTGTTTACCATATTGTTTGTTTTAAAAATAAAAAAAAAATTGTGTCACTGATATTTTTTCTCCTGGATGTTGCTTAATTTGAAAACAAATTACTTGCTCCAATGGATCTAATTTCTACAGAATGAAATCAGTGTTCTGAAATTTCCTGCTAATAGTGTACGAAGCATTTTGTGTTTTGGATATGTCATTGTAAAAATTGCACAGAGGCTGAAGAATGGATAAGTCGGCCAGAATTCCATTATGCAGAGGAAAGAAGAATGTAGAAGAGCAGAGGGAAGAGAAGTAATGGGGGAGGTAAATGAGAACCGTGATGGTGAATGAATAACCGCGAATAGACAACTCACTATATGAAAATGTGTGCCATAAATAATTCCCTCAAATCCTCCAAGCAATGCGCCACCACTTCAATCACCTCCATTAGGTGCTTTGTGAACTCCACAGCTCTGTACTAAGTCATCATTTTTCTCCAAAATCATAATCCCTTTGGAGCATTTAGAAGGGTCCGGAGAGCGGGAATTAAAAATATTTTAAATGGTATAAAACCCCAGGCTGTACAATGTGATAGAAACCCACAACAGTCAGCCACTGGCTCATTGACGCCTCCGCATGACAGCATCTTTAATCAGCACACATTCACTTCGGCATGGATTTTTGCACAGACAAAGGTGTACTAAAAACCCACTGGACATATGTATACCAGGCCTACCAGATTCCCATGGGAGGCTTTAAAGAGCAGAGTGGAGAGAGATTTTCACTTTAGAACAGATTGATTAACCAATCATTCAATGTGGTCTACTCCTCAGGCATCACTCAGGTTTTATTCTTGTTTCATGAATCAAGTGTTGCAAGAACCTCATGATCTGATTCTTTGGTGACTCTAGTCTCTTGCAAGTGACACACCAGCAATATTTCAAAGACAAACT
The DNA here is from genome assembly GCA_901007715.1 of Dactylopterus volitans. NCBI lineage: Eukaryota > Metazoa > Chordata > Actinopteri > Syngnathiformes > Dactylopteridae > Dactylopterus > Dactylopterus volitans. The sequence goes on from CAAKHG010003797.1 coordinate 2,329, forward strand.
GCTGTAACTAAAGATTTTAAAAGCCAGGTACCAGCTCTGTTGTGATGCTGATGAGAAATGAAAAGGATAAAAAGCGAGAAATAAGAAAGGTACATAAAAGTCAAATAATTGAATACTGAGCAATTAAAACTTTGAATGCTTTCATTCATACATGCGCTTTTTGGGGGAAAAAAAATCTCAATGCCACTGTGAACAGAATACTTTATAAATAAGACTGTAAGAGCTCATGGAGGCACTGCTATCCAATCAGTTCCACCTGAGAGGAGATCTGATCTTCTGCAGTAAGCTGCAAACATCTGTTTACCTGGCTGTCTTTCCTTAGCAGAGCATGACCAATCTATGCTGGAGGGTTCTGAAGATTTTATATCTTTTAAATCTTGGAAAGTTGAGCAGTTTTAGGATAGCAATTCATAGCCTAAATAAACATTTCTGTAGTTATCAGTGAGGTGAATCTGTTTCTAAGAACATTTATGTCTTAATCTGTAATTTAATGGTAGTCAAAGATTGACTAGAATTTCAAAAACAAAAACTAAATTGAATTACAGTTTATTTTGTGCCTAGGTTTTGTCCTCTACTCAACAGTAAGTTACAAATGCAAAACATAGTTTTTTAAGTGTATATAAAACCTGACCTCTCAGCAACTGAGTGGATCAGTAGATCTGTATGTATTAAAACACTGGTGGCTTTTGTGATTGCTTTGACTTGATCTGAATTACCAGGGACTGGCTGTTAAAATGCCGAAGGGAACTGCTGCAAGAAAAAAAAAAATGACTCTGGTGGAAAAGGAGTGATAAACAGGAAACCAAAACATTAGGAAACCTTAATGTCAAGCTCAGGCTTCATGCTTGCAGGATACATGACCTTTTCTAGCCAGAGGCACTCATATTTCAGTCTGTCACTTAATATGCTTGAGTGAAAACAAGGATTTAAACTTGCTTCACATGCAAGTCCTGTACTGAAACGAGTCGAACAAATACTTGTACAGTTACACATCTTTTGTTCACTTTTCCGTACATCCTTTTGTTTTGCGATCAGCATACACCATCTCCTATTTCATGTTGTTTTGCAATGATATGCCAAAATCTGCCTTATAATACAAGGTTTCCCCCAGCACATTCCTGTTAAGGCGGCCTCCTAAGCAGGAATGCCCTACCGCCTTAACTAACGTCTACCAAAAAGGAAAAAAAAAATAAAAATAAATAAATAAATCATTGCAACATTTATTTTTATTTGCAGCGGGTTTTTTTTTTATTTGTAGCGATGGCGATTCTCGGCCACCGTACCCTTCACTGCAGAGCGCCTTAATGAAACGTTCGTTTGGACAGCGGACACTCAACCTGTCACGTCAAGGTAAGATTATTAATGAATTGTATTGATACTAATTATAGTCTGTCAACTGTTTGCTCGTAGTAGGCTACCTGGAATTATTTTGATAGGCGTAATATTTTCGTATCAAGGTTAGTTGCACTTAGTGTTTACACGTGGCTGTATTGTAGCCTAGCTTGTTTTGGACGTTTGCAATGATGCATGTGATTTTCTCTTGCAATGTAGCTACACAGCCAAATGGAGTGAAAAACTCAACCAAAGATTTCAGGCTTAGTTCACCCTCCGCACCCCCCGCCCCCCTCCACCACCGCCACCGCCACCGGATCCCACATTGCAACCCTCTAAACATCGGGGTAATGAGTGGAACCCGGAGTGGGCTGTGGACCCCTAATATGCAGGTTGGCTTTACCATATACGATGAGTAAAAGACTTAAACTACAACAGGGCCCATGAGAATTTTTTTTCTCAAAACCAAGGCTGATGCAATGTAGTGGTGCTACCTGTCAGCTCTGCCATGAGTGGCTGTGAGTAGTTAACAGAGGTGGACAGAGTACACAACTTCAGTACTTGAGTAAAAGTGGAGATACTCCTTGTCAAATATTATTCCAATAGTAGTAAAAGTAGCTTAGTCAATATATTACTTGAGTAAAAGTACTAAAGTATTTGCTTAAAAAATGACATTATTTTCTTTGTTGAATTGTTTGCACAAATTATTTGCACTTTTTTTTTTGTTTTAGTTGCCGTTTAGCCCTTTATTTATTTAAAAAAGGTAAAAGGTACTTTATTTTGTCACACAAAGTTGTACAGTGAAATTTGTAAGTATTAGGAGCAGTGGGCAGCTGCAGTGCAGAACAGTTCTCCAGTTGTTTTTTTCCAGTGCCAGCCAGGGTTGACAGGAGGATGTAGCCTCACATGTCTTTGATATTTGATATTTGTATTGTTCTTGTTTATTGTTTGTTTAAATGCTAAAGATATTGTAAAGCCAAAGATTTTTTATTTTTTTTTTATTTTTTTAAATAAATATTTGTTCAATGTAGTAATCAGAGTCTGTTGTCTTTACTGCGACGACACCGCACCCCCCACCCGCCGGCGGGAGACAGACAGACAGACAGACAGACACCACCTTAAACACATTTTCTGGGGGAAACACTGATATACAATATCTGCATTCTTCTTTGTTTGCCATAAAGTGCTTTGTGCTCGGTGATGACGTGAGTTAATTAACCAGATGACATTTTGGATGACTATGTTTGCATTTATATCTCATACATAAATATACATTCATATGCTACAATTTCATATAAAATATTGTTATACTTCATATAAAAATCACAGACTGGCAAAGGCGTTTATTCATTTTTCAGACCTTTATTTCAATATTATTTAGCTTTTACAACATAAATCCACAAATGGTCTATTGTAGCTGCTAGGGATGTAACGGTTCACAAAGGTCACGGTTCAGTACATACCTCGGTGTGGGGGTCACAGTTTGGTACATTTTTGGTCCAGCGGGAAAAAAGTAACAAAAGCTCACACATGTACAAGTCAGTAGACAACTCTTGCTCCACCACTGCTCGTGCGCGCTTGTAAATGGCAGGGACCACAAACTGGCTAATGTGCGCATGGGATGGTACACTGTCGTGTGGCTCAAGCACTTTCAATAAAAACTTGAAGCCGGGCTCCCTCTACTACAGCATATGGGTACATAGATGTAGATATGTATACCCCAATCGCTTTTATAATGCTTTTGGCCCTGCCAGTGTTATTACCGAGAGGCGGCTTAAAAGCACCTGGGATAAGCTGTTGTGCACACGTTTTTTTTTCCTTGCATCAGTGACGGATGTGTCGGGATGGTGTCACCTAATGTGTGTTAGCATGTTTGATGTGTTTCCAGCAATGTGCTCCACCTCCTAAAAACACCGATAGTCTTTGACCAGTCCACTACTCTTTTGCCATCGCTGTTGTGTTGCACCAGAAAACCTAAGTGTTCCCACAGGCCTGATTTAAATGAAGCTGGCAGCTCTTCTAACTCCACACTCTGCATCACTCCTTGTCTTCGTTTGTTTTTGTTTGTAAGTTCTTCCTTGTTTGTAGCTGCTGCTTCTTCTGTAATGACGGTTGCTGACAGCTTTTAGGCTCATTACCGCTACCTAGACTGGCATGAGGATTCGACTTATTTTTTTTACCCACTCAGATGTATTCGTCGTGTGACTGTGTGTACCGTGACTCCTGTACCATGACAGCACGGGGCAAATACAAATACCACTACACTCATAGTAGCTGCACCTCAAAGAAACTAAGAAAAACGGATCCCAAACTTTTCCATGCCATGGTGTCCCAATTCCATTGGCTTCAGGCTGGAGACCCCTTGTGCAAACCCACTGATAATACAATCGCAAATCCTAAAAACACAACCTAATGTTGATTAATGCAATTATAATTACATTTGTATTTAAAAACTAATCATTCCAAGGACACTGCACAGCCTGATACTAATTTCAGGATAAAAATATTGTTTACTAAAATATGTTTCAGAGCTCATTCACATAAAATAATAAACTTTTTAACAAACTGAAACTGAATAATAACAATGGAAGAAAGAGGGAGAACAAGCCTCACTCAGCTGTGTGTCTGTGTCTGGGAGTGAGAGAGAAAGAGAGCACGCTTGTGGGAGGGCTGAGCTTGATGGTTTCTACAGTTTGTCAAGCCTGAGCTTAATGTCTGTCACCACCAAACACATGTCACCATCCACATGTAGTCATGCTCTGTGTGTTGTCTTAAGTACTTTTAAAGTTTAAAAAAAAAAACCAGACTGAACAAGTAGGTCATTCCAGGATCGTCCTGTCTTACATGTAGCCAGTAGTTGGACAGGGAAATATACTCGAATTTCAGATTTAAATCCCCTGAGTTTGTCATTGCAATCAGCTCCTCCTGTGACTTAACTCCAGATTAGCACCTACAACAGGGGCAAAGAGATCTCTAACCCAGTTTAGATGGGTGTTTTCAAGGTTAGAAAATGGGATTAGTTGTCAGTGAGAGGAGTGGAGAGATGGAAGCCAACTCATCAGGTGAGAGCAAAGGGAACATTTCTGGATCCCCTCCTGTGGCATGCTTGACCAGAGTGTCATGTTCTTTGAAAATGCACACACTTTGTCTTGCACCTGCAGTATGTATGTATGTATGTATGTATCATGTACTTGCACCTTTGATTCAGTACATATAGATGCTTTAAAATGTCTTACTTGTATGCAAGGTTGTGAATCTAGGCCCCATGTGTAATTGGTCTGCCAGCTGATGCTTTTCAGATGAGAGGATTGCTGAAACCTCCCTCTGCAGGTCAAACACAGGGTTAAAATCCTCCTCCCTGTGACAGCCAGCACACATTGAAGTGAAGCAGCAACTCCTAAAAACAGGTGCCCATCTTGTCATCCAACACAGTGAACAGTCTGTGTTTCATGGGGCAGGGCTGTAATGAGATTCACGACTTGTATTTCCGCCTGTTGTACCTGAAAAGTTTCCTTTTCTTAATGACCATTTCACGGTGGAGCATGCGATGTGTGGCAACTGCATGTGGGGCTTTCTGCTTGATGGAAGTGGACCATTGCTGTGGACCATCCCCTTATTGTGGTGGAAGGGTTTGAGTGTCCTAATGATCCCAGGACCTGTGTTGTCAGGGGCATCAAGTCCCTGGTAGGGTCTCCCATGGCAAATGGGTCTCAGTTGAAGGGTCACACAAAGAATGGTCCATAAAAGAGGCATATTTGGAGAAAAACATAAAAGGACCAGTGGGTCCTGCCTGGAGGATAACCAGGCCCCACTGTGTAGCCAGGTCTTGGGAAGGGGCCTGTTACCTAGCACCTTTTGGCTGGGCCTTTGCCCATGGGGTCCAGTCAGGCCCAGCCCGAGGCAGAGACATGGATCCATCCTACGGCAGGCCCACCACCTGCAGGAGGAACCATAAGGGTCTTATGCAATGTGGACCGGACAGCAGGTCACTGCTGCCCCCGCGACCCGGACCCAGATAAGTGGAAGAAGATAAGACAAGAATGGTCACTCCACTAACATTTCCAGTCAAGGCCACATTTATCCAATTGCATGTGAAGTATTTGCTGGTTCTCACCTTCTCAAAAAGTTGAGCAGACAATTACCATGTCAGGAACCCACGGGCTCATCGAGATACAGTATAAAGGTATAGCATCCATTATCTTGGCTGCGTCCTCAGCAAGCAATTCTCTTAAGAATGTCTTTAGGTCCTGACAGAATCAAAGTGCTCAAGGATCGTTTCTAGCACGAGCAATGTGGCTAAAAATGATGCCTTCAAGGGCTGCTCTGGGACTGTAGTTCAATACTAACATTTGGGATATGATGAATGATGTTTTGACTGGCAGCAAATTAGAAAGATGAACATGGCAAACAGGCTTTAAATATTATAACAGAATAAATTATATTATGTAATAATTAAATAACTCATAACGATAGTAATAATTCCATTTCATTTTTAAAAAATTTGGGGGGATTTTTCTTGTGATCTTCCCTACAATTTGCAGCTTCTTCTCTTCTCCCTTGAAAAACACCGAATTAGAACACAATGCTTTTTCTTTCATTGTCTTGCAACAAATATTGCTTTAACAAAATGTGTTGAAGTTAGACTATAATTTTCAAACTTCAAATAAAAAAAAAAAGGTTAAAATGCATTATACAGCAAAAACTAATTATTATCTAAGTTCCTAAAATACATCATTTCTCCAATTACCTCACCTAAGGTCTGACTTTAATGGCAGCCAATCCAATAGAAGTGAGACCGCTTCCCTCCCCTGAGGATACAGCGGATTCTGGCAGCCCCCGCAGAGTCAGCTGTCGTGTTCCTTGGCGGTGCGACAAGTTGATATTTCATTTGAATGCACCATGGTATGAGCACCGATGCAAAGGCTATTATCCAGAGTGCTCAAGTGGGTTGGCCAGCAGTGTGAAGGCCAAACACCGAAGCACTTCAGAGGAATGAAAAGTGTGTAAGAAAAGAAAATATGTCTAATATTTTTTATTAAATGGTATCTTATACGACAGGTTATACACATTAAAAAGATGGGTGTCTGTTCCTCTGTGAAAGCTTTTCAAGGTTACAAAGCAGCACAAAAGTAAAATCAACATGTAAGATATGGACTTATTGCATGCACAGTACACTCTTTATTTTTAATTTAAGACTATATGGTTCATATTTCATTTGGTAAATGGCTTTCCTCTGTTCTTTTATTCCTTCTCCCAACTTTCGGTACGTTAAGAAATGTATCAATTGTGCACTGTTCTATCTAACAAGATTAGAATTAACAAATGAAGAGTGGGTGTCTGATGTGTTGCATAATGAACAAAGATGAGGTATGACCAAAGAAAACTTTGAAATTGTAGATACAGGCCTGTTTATCCTCTAACTCACCCTCTTGCCTGACTGTCCTCTCCTCTCACATAGCAGCCAAGATTTTTAAAGTGTTTTATCGAGCTTAGGCAAGCAGATCCTGCCATGCTACCGTGTACGTGGTATATTACATTACTGAGTGTGGTCACTCAGATTTAAGGCATATAAAATTAAAAATACGTTCAGGGAACCTAAGTGTATGTGACATATTACCAGTCACACAGCCCACTATACAACAGTGATTAACTGGACACACTGGCATTACAATGTTGTAATGAAGAACCTTTTACACACCTAAAACCCATTCATATGAAAATTGGAGTTGGGTGTAGTTTCAACTTACTGCAAAAGCACGGTATCATATTAAATACCTACATCAGAATAAAACTTTTTGGATCTTCATATACATTGATGCACATGGGAGGAGCGGTCGGTCCAAAAGCATATTGCACTGTGCAGAAAAACAAAGATATATGGAAAAAATTTGAGCTCATCTGATTAAAATCACACCAGTAAAGACAAAATTCTACTTAAATGGGAGCACGTCCATTGAAAACTAAAATGATCAGTCAAATTCGTTAGCTTGGTTATTCCGTCCGGATTGGTGTAGGATATAGAAGCTGAGGTCTAGAGAGCCAGTGACTCACTCCAGCATAACAGTGTTAATCCTCATTTGTCTCTTTCAAACACCTTCCGTGTTGCTTGCTGGCTCTTTAATAGGGAGGAGAAAGGCCTAAATTATTAACACTAAAAGACATAACGTTATGATCATGTGTTTGATTTGCTCAGCATTACCATTCAAAATCATTTGGAACATTGTGTGTATAGAAATCTTAATTATCCTCAGGAGACACTGCCTGCATTGAACATCAATGTTTCACTGTAAGTGCAGTGCAACTATGTCATGTCTACTGATTCAAGTGGTTATAATTCTCATTTATTGCATGGCCACTGAGAAGTCTTGATTCTAACTGACTAGCAGGTGTAGATTAACTTTTGGTAGCCACACAAAATGAATGGGCACCAAAGACACAAGTGTTTGCTTTCATTAATGCATAAGTAAACTTCAGGCCCTCTCATCTCTCAATTTGTAAATCCTCAACTGCTTTCCGCGTTTCCTCTCCTCACATTCCATCTGTGATGAGCCGAATGAGATTTAACAACATTGGAGATGTACCAATTGCAATTTCCTTTGCCTATTCCAATTTCTGCTTTTTGACCATTAAATTCCAATTTTGGCAGGTTATAACTGACTGCACACACAAAAAAAACAAAGGAATACAGGTTAGTGGCACTGCTACTGCTTGTGCAAAGTCCACTAAAAGCAATCAGAGAGTGCAGACTTCCACCAAGACTGAACAAATCCAACATGCATGCATGGATTGGGACTGATGTTGCTTTCGATCGTAGTTTTAAATGTGTTTACAGAAAAATAAAGTTGATTAAAAAAAAGGCTTTTTTTCCATAACTTTCTCAGTAAGCTAAAACAAAGGGGAACACACAACCTTTCCACTACGGATCTAACTTATTTTATTATTTATCAGATCCAGGAGAATGCCAAAATCTGGATCAGGTGTAACCTGTTGATAGGATTTTGTGGGTAGTTGATCAGACTTGTTTTAAACTTTGTATTCATATAAATTAGAAGTGAAAATTTTCAAAAAGTTCAAAAGTGTCATAAAGTTTAAAAAAAATAATCCTTACTTGAATCTGACAATGTTTCAAATTGCCACCAGAATCTACAGATGGTTTCTTGGGACAAATAAAGTGACGGGAATAAAAGGTTGACCTTTTTTTTAATAATACTTGACAATGTTTTCAGAATGGGACTTTTGGACGCGCTATGCAAATGCTGGAAGACACAGTCTTATTGTACATTTGATCATCTTATATAACTAATAGTCAGCTTTGATACGCCGCTCTTTTTTAACATTTATACACCTGTGTATCTTTTCTCCTCCAAAGGCATTTTAGGAATTG
>CAAKHG010003799.1:0-17500 GCA_901007715.1 Dactylopterus volitans
TCTTAAATTCAATAAGTTTCCATAGATGAAAAATTAAATGCCGCTCTTGGACTCAAGTTGTGGAAATAAGTGTGTGTGTGTGTGTGTGTGTGTGAGAATAGGTGTGAAAAAGGGTAAACAAAATGGAAGCCACACCCTGTGGGTTTGTAGGGAGGTGGAGCAAAATGGTGGTTGACCAATGAAATGTGATCCAACCAATGAGGGGCTGAGCGGGAAGCTTCACGTGCACACGCTCAGGTACGCTGCTTTTAAGATACCATGAATTTGAAAATACAGAAAACATTGGTCATAAATTCTTGGCCAGTCCATCAAAGGACCAAGTGACGGACTGCGAGGAGGCTGAATGGCTCACAGTTTTATTTTTGCAGTTTATCTATGGGGAGAAAGAATCATGTTATTTGGGAATTTACTGACAGATTTAATATGTGTTTCAATGACATCAGATATTTTTCTGTCCAGCAATAGGATAAAATACTTTATGAAATAATTAAATATGGATTCTAAATACATGTAATAGAAATCCATCCATCTCTGCACAAGTGCAGCTTCACTCAGAGGTTCATGTGCTCAGAGAGCAGCTTCCTGGAGCAGGTGATCATCCTGTCACCTTCAGAGGACACATGGGTCTCACGTCTCCGTCCTAGACCAGCTGGCATCTGGAGGCGAATGCGGTGCCTCGTCCTGAGTTCGCGTGTTGGTGCATCATCGTGCCCTCATCGTCATCATCATGGCCATCATGTTTGTGATGGAAATTCCTGAGATGTTTCAGATATGAAATATAAAATCCTCCCTGAGCCCTCTCCTTCCTTCCCCTCCACTACCATCTCAACCTCGCAATCCCCCCCCTCCACCACCACCACTCCCCCTGAGTCCTGAATAGTGCCCTCGCTGCTGATTGTTGTTTTACATTGCTGGTGGAATAATTATATCAGTAATGTTCCACAGTTCCTCTCAAGATAACATGAGCAGTGTAACTCCTGTTTGCTGTAGTTGTTAGTGGTATCGCTTTGTAACACGTGTGCGTGTTTCATGCAAACACACACACACACACACCAGCAGCATCATTTACACTGAAATAAACAACGCAGCCTCATAAATCCGTCCGCTGCTTCGACCTGCTGCTGTAGGTTGCTGTAATGTTTGTACACTTGGTAAATTTTTCTCTTCTGTGCACCAAAGTGGAAAGTGTTTATGTCTCTGATTGGACTTTAAAAACATGTCGTCCTCACACACACACAGACACACACACACACACACACACACACAGACACACACACACACACACACACACACACATGCTCGCGCACGTGGTTATTTGCTGTTCAGTCGTTCGCATGGGCACCTCTTCTCTACCAGGGGGCGTTTCCTGCAGGTTGTAAGACGGGCACTCGGCTGCGTAATCATGCTCGCCGGCACGATGTAGAAACTCATCATCAGCCACAACTTTTGTTCTGCACTGAACCATTTTCAATAAAGATAAGCTGTCAGACGTTTCTCTGTGGAAGCTGGTAATTAATAAAGCCTATGAATACACTGACACCGCCTGGTGCACCTGCTGTGGGTGTCGCTGCTCAGCAGATCTGCTACAGATGATGAGGATGAGGATGAGGATGAGTTTGAGGATGATGATGATGAAAGAAACAACATGGACGTTACGTAACAGTGTCAAACTTTGCTGAAAGATTCCTGCCCCGCTTCTGCTAACAAACCAAAACCTTTAATAAGCAGAAAAGTGTCAGACAGAAATATGGAGGAAAAAATGAAAACTGTGAAATAGTGAATGATGATCAGAGATGTGACGAGTGATGAAGCTTCAGAGGCTGCTGATGTTCAGTTGCAGCCACTCCGTCAGACCCGCAGGACACGTTCAATGACCCCAGACAAGGTTCGTGAATGTGATTCTCCGCTTGTCCACTTTTATTAACATTATTATTAATCTTTGGTGAAACGAAGTCAGTAACCAAATACAACTTTATGAGCGATATTTCGCCAGCCTGTCAGGTCAAAATGGGGTCATGCCACTTACAAGCATCCCTCCCTGACCTTTAACCTCTGGCTGTGCGTCACATGTGGCGCTTGCTTGGAGGTCAAAGGTCAGAGTTTCAACTCTCTAAGAGATGTGGTGGCCATGTTGAGCACAGGAGGCAGAAGCAGGTCACTGGGCTTGTCAGAGAGAGAGAAAATATGTGTGTGTGTGCATGTGTGTGGGGGGGACGGGTCATTGGGAGAATACCAAATGTGCTGGGAGACTTTTTTTTCTTTGGATATTAAGCCTCATGAGAAAATGAGAAGACAGTTTTAGTTTTTTTGGAATCCAGCTGAGACACGGCCAGCGATTGGCAGCTGAGTCTGCAGCCACCAATGGGCAGCTTTGCTTCGTCTGTAGTTCAGTCAGTCAAACTCCAGCATGAAGACCTGTGGAGCAATCAGAGATGGAGAAGATGAGATCAGCTGCTCTGATGATAAAAGCTTGTCATAACGGAACTCAGCTAGTAGAGCGGCCGTTTTTGGTTGGATCCTCAGCTCCAGCAGAGACCCTGTCCAAGTGTCCTTGAGCAAGACACTGAACCCTGGTTGGTTCCTTGAATGGCAGCTTCACCATCAGTGGATGAAGGCGTCTGAGATGGTGAAAGCATCATTGACATGAATTTTAGAATTTGGAATTCCACCCAACAACAACCTGTCTGGCCAATCAGTGAACAGGAACGCTGTCCCGTGCAGCTCCTCCCCAGCAGTAATTTAGTGACTGATGGATGGATGGATGCGATTGGTCCCTTCGGGGTGCCTGTGCTGCATCGCTATTGTACATATATTCTCCTTTCTTGAAGTTCCTCCCCTGTTTGCTTCGGCTTTAGCGCCCAGCACCAGATGTTCCCTCCATGTTTAATTCAGCAGAAGCATGAAAGTGTTCCGCATTACCTCTCTGCTTCACTCTGAGGGAGGATGAGGATGACGGCAAGATGGAGGCCGAGAGAGAGAGGGAGACAGAGAGGGGTGGAAGCATGGAAGCAAGACCAGGTAGGACGGCTCTTTCCGTTGCTCTCCTCGCTTTGAGACCCTCCCCCTACGATGAGAGCCAAGTGGAGGAAGAAGCGTATGCACAGGCTGAGGTGTAAAAGGAGAAAGATGAGGCTGAGGTCAAAGTAAGGCCTCCTCTGTGCCAGCTGTGACCCTCTCAGAGCCTCTTCATGACTGACGCGTGTGCCTCAAGTGTATCACACGGAGCCTCATCAGCAAAAGCCATGGCAAGGCCCGATTTCAGAGGACCAAGCCTGATGGAGCCAGCTGTGAATGTCTGGAGGATGGCACAGCCGCTGGATACTGTCAACATCCGAGCTGCAGCTGTTTTAGTTCATGGACCATTATACATCTTGTTTGCCAACAACTGTTATGTGGTATATTGAACAATTAATGTTAAAAATTTGGGTTAAAAAGAAAAAAAAAGACCAGAAGGACGAACGATAACGAAGAGGAAGAAGAGGAGGCCTATTCGTTATTGAGCTCAGCATTTGTTGCTCATCCAGTGAAAGCTTCTGTAGATGTGGATGAATTTTCCTCCTCGTTGTTCTTGTGTAGCTTCTCACGCCATCGTCTTCCTCTAACATTGTTTGTCCATGTGCTTTTATGATGTCGTTATTTATTCCAGGTTTTTTGTGTGTTTTTCAGCAAGTGGGAGGAGCTTGTTCCTCTGTTGGCTGATTGGCTGTCAGAGTCTCACTGTTATGCAATTGTACAATGAGGCGTATAAACGAATGCCTGCAGTTTTAAATCCCTGACAAACTCGGCCCTGCCCCCGTTTCCGCCCATTGGCCCTCACCTGCAGAGCCACACCCTCCTTCTAGCTCCTAGGTAGCACCTTAGCACACACATCAGTTTGCAACTCTCCCCCGCCATCATGTTGACACAGCGCATGCAAATGATCCAAAAAGTTCCGCCCCGTAAGAAGTCATTATTGGTTCCCTGTGTTTTCTGAGTAGGCGTGGTCTTCCTGAGAGTCAACTGTGATGTCACATGAAACGACTCATGACACATAAAAACATCATTTGGACATTAACAAGGTTGAAAACTGGGATGGGAACTTTAAAGGCTCCAAACGTGGTGGCATCACCAAGAAATTTGACCAAAGTGAAAATTTTTGGTCAGAAATATTTCACAGCAAAATTTCCAAAACGGCAGCAATTCAAGTTTGTGACAATAGACAAAAGTTCAGTTCATAACGCTGCAACTTTATTTGATATAAAAGCGAAATGACATGAGTTTGTGAGCGAGTCGCACAAACGCTGGTTTCGAGTCGCTCAGAGGGCAGAGAGACCCTCCAAGGCAGTCATGGTGAATGATGGTACCGGTCCCAGCGCCCCCCTTTGCAGCACCAGAGTCTTCCAGCAATCACAGTTGCCAACTTCCAGTCACCAATCACACTGTGATGTAATCAAGCTCCACCTCCAGACTTTCCAAACATTGATGGACCAAGTGGGTCAGCTGTGCTAAAGAAATGAACCATCTGGCTGCAGCTTTGGTGATTTCGTGAGTCTGTGCAGGAACGCCTTTGTATCCCCAACAAACCAGGAAGTTGTAATTACGTGGTTTGACCACTGTGTGTCAGACGGCCTGCAGAGCTCAGTGCCATTCTGGCTCCGAATCACCCGGTTGGGCGAACGAGTATTGACCGAATGAGTGAGGCAGTGAGCGAGTGGCAAACGAGTCATTGAAGGGGTCGAGGACTCGTCATTGCAGATTCAGTAAATGACTTGTTGGTTTGAACGGGCGGATTGCAACTTGCTGGTTATTCTGTCAAGGAAACTGTTGTTCCATTGGTTCTTTACTGGCCTTTTTTTCAGACCAACGTGGTATCAGAGCTCCTCCGTCCTTCAGTGCTGCTCTACCTTTGTTCCTCTGGTGAGAAACACAGGTTCTCCTCTGCTACTTCTCAATTAAAGTGAAATTTTGATTGGCTGAAGAACACTACAGCTTCCCTTTAATGAAGTGGATCTGAAGAGTCCTCAAAGTCCAAAACGCTGCTGTTTCTGGCACCACAGTTTCAGACGACCGCACAATTACCTTGATTCAAAGTGAGTGTGACACCCCATCAGCTGCTGTAGCGCTGGCAGCCATGATGCAGGACGCCATATTTGATGGTGACCTTAATTGATGTTGAGACAAAAGGGACCTGCAGACCTGTTTTGCTGGTCTCCTCAGTGAAGCGCTTTATTTTGCTCCCTCCTGCAAGAACGACCTGAAATCAAACGTCTCTTTCATGTTCCAACTTGCGTAGGAAACATTACTTGATGCAGACTCAGAAAACTGCCTCATATTTGGCATCTTTTTGCTTGAAGCCCTCATAACATAGAGGAGAAGTTTTTGAGGAAATGATGCACTTTCACTTTCATCACATGGATGTAAAACTGCGTGACTGTTTGATGGTTAATCATGCAGCCTTTCTGTCTCTGTGTATTCAGACATTCTTTCTGTCTCAATTTTCAAAATTCATATTCAACTGCCATTGATGTCGTGGGTTTTTTTCACACTCCGTCTGGAGTGTCGGATCTTCATCTGGAGGTCAGTGATAACTGAGACAGCAAACCTGGCCAGTCGTGCTCCACTTGCCTTCTTGAGGTTTAAGTTTCTGCAGTGACGTCAAACTGAGGTGAGACCTTCTTACCTCAGTGAGGCACTGAGTTCTTACTCACTGTCTTTAACATTTCTGGCTGCTAAAAAAAAGTTCTCTGGAACCTTTTATGATTGTGAAGACCTCCGTCATACCGAGTATTTAATAAAATATATCAGTCTGAAATATGAAGGTTTCTCGGTTCTGTGGGGCAATGGAATCAACATCAAAACTTGAGAAAACCTTTGAAATATATTTTCATGCAGCAGAATCATTTTACCAACGAGCTTCCAGAATATCTGAAAAAGCCAAGAATTGTTCAGCTGTTAAATGTCATGTATGGAAATATCAGAAAGCAAACAGAAATTTGTAAGCGCCTCCCTGACATCTGGTCTGTCACTGTCACAGAAAAGCTGTCAATCATAAAGCCACATCCCCTTTAATAGTATAAAATGACCAATTAAAACCAAACTTATGAGAAGAATGAGCAGTAGATCAAAGAGAAGAAAAGAGAAGATGATGAGTTACATTGATTTTTGATTTGGACAAGTCACATCTGTTGACGTTGAGGGGTAGGATTTATGACATTTACTGCAGCAGGCCACCAGGAGGCATCAAGTTCTTTTGGCTTTATTTTTTGAGGAGATGTCTCATGTATATCTACAGTGTATATAGTGTAGATATATGTACTATATGGGATGGGGGCTGGCAAATTTTTAATCAGAAATTAAAATGAATAAATAGATGAATCCTGTTCTCTCCATCATCCTCTCCTGTACCACCGGAGGAACCTACATCTCATTCAGACCTGAACCTGCTCTCAGATGAACGTTGCTTCGATAAAAGTGATCTGATCCATTATTGTAGAATTGTCGGATATATATATGTTTTGTGGATTTTTTTTTTTTTTTTTTTTTGAATGGTCAGTCCTCATTTTCTTTCACTGTGATGCATTTATTGGAGGATTTATCTCCACGTCCGCCGCTGTGCCGTCGTGTTTTAGCTTTTGAAGTTTGTGTCTCGTTTGAGAAAAAAAAAGTGGTTGTTTGTTTCACTGCCAAAATGAACATTTTACAGATCTGCCGTCAGTCAGCATCGCGGTGAAGCCAGATTGATGAGTCGCCCACTTTGGACAGATTGTGATGTGTTTCTGCGATAATTTGATGAACAAGTGAAATTGCACAGAAACAAGTGAGGTCGAGCTCCCCTGCAGGCGGATTTCTCTTCATCCAATCAAAATCGAGCCTCACAATTGAATGCAAGATTAAGCGACCAACAAAGAGCATGTTTTATATGAGGCAAAGCCGAGTCGGCATCAGAGGAGCTTCCATCTCTGAGCGCTCGTGCTGTCACAGGATCCTCCCACCTCCTCCTCACAAGCAAATCCCATCTCAAAAGCTTCCTCCCGTCAAAGGAGGGAAAGTAAAGATTAATTCCCCAAATAACTGTATGATATTTATCACTTTGTTTGAAACTGACAACAAAATTAGCTAAACTCAGCACTTTGAAGTTCTTGGGAGTGATTGGTGAGTCGCAGCTTTCCAGCATTCAGGCTCGGCTTAGTTTTCGGCCGTGAAAATGCTGTCGCTTTTCTCAGCCAAGCTACTAGCCGTCTCTCTGATCAGTGACGGAGAATCCTGAAGACCTCCTGAAGACCTCCTGACATTCACCTCCTGTCAGATAAGGCAGTCAGAGTCCTTGTGTTGTTCTTGAGAGTGTGTTTGACTGCCACACTGGGGGTGACCTGTGTGTGTGTGTGCGTATGTGTGTGTATGTGTGTTTGGAAGTGAGACGGGAACAGTTCTCTACGTTCATCTTTTGTCCTCTATGGCCAGATTGGCTTGGTTGCCAAGGGAACAAGGTATAAATTATCATGTGGGGAGCTGATGGAGACGCCCGTCCAAGGTAACGGAACCAACAGAACCTCATTTAAAAAAGTCACGTGAATGGCAAAGTCCAGACAGCAACCATGACAAGAAGGACTCCCGCAGAATCCCGATAGAATCACTGACCGCCAATCAAAATCCATCTCACCATCTGACCTTTAACCTTAAATTTGAGTGAAGGACCCTTTCAACAAGAAAAAGGACTGATGAAACTTCAGGACAGATGGATGTGCAAAAGAAGGTGCGTGTCCACAGAATCACTGACCAATGATGACGATGCAGGACGGTGAAGATGGTGGATCCAAGATGGCTGCTGAGAAACAAACAGCACCAACCTCTTTAACTGCTTTGATTTTTAACTCACCTGGTAGACTCAAGTCCTGAGCCCCAGCTCCTAGTACTACAGCCCAAGTCCAAGTCCTACAGGTTCTGTGGCCTGAATCCAAGTCATATGGTCCAGGTCCAAGTCTTCCAGCGCAGGTCCAAGTCCTGAGGCCCAGGGCCAGGTCATATGGCCTGGTCCAAGTCATGCAGCCCATGTCCAAGTCCTGACGTATGGGTCCAAGTCCTGCAGCATTGTTCCAAGTCCTGCAGCTCACGTCCAAGTCCTGTGGCCTGGGTCCAAGTCTGGGCTTGAACCCCTTAGCTGCACTGTAACTATCAAACACCAACTTATCTGGCTGCTTTATGCCGAACCCTCAAAGATCTTCTTGAACTTTGGAGCAGTTTTGATTCTGTAATGAAAAATCACAGATGAGGAGAAACATATCAGTTACAAGAGTTACAAGTTTCCATGGTCAACGACACTGCTGAAACGTTTCATCACCGAGCCTAACCCTAACCCAGAGGTTTTACGTCACTCACTCAATTTTCTGGTTTGATTCTCTTTCAAAATGAAGCATCTCTTTTTAATAGGATAGGGTGTTGTCACCTAATTCACACATCCTGCAGTGAAAGCAGGACATTGATGCAGACTTTTGAAGTCGTGACGTCTCAGTCATCTTTGACCATGTGATGCCGCCACCGCCGCATACACCACTGCCGTCACCGTCAGCACTGCTGCTGTCGCCGAGGCGTCTCCCATCGCTGCAGTAAAAGCTTCTGCTACTGTGACAAACCTAACACATATTTCCAGATGCAGGTCACTTTGCAATTCAGAAACATTCATCATGCAGCACATTATGACAATGTTCGGATCAGCCAATTAGCTGTGAGCCCTCGGCCATTTTCTTTTTCTCTCCAGCCGGAAGGAGGCAACAGAGATAATTGAAAAAGTTTTCAATTAATATAAGCCGAGTGACTCGAGCGGCAGCTTACAGCTGCGCTCTCAAACGCTCTATTCAAGAACAGAGAAGGATATATCAATAAAATAATCAATATTAAACATAACTGTTCCATCACTCTTCTTTTTCTACTGCTGGTTGAGAACAATGTCCTGTTTTTCTTAGGTTGTCTTTGAGTTCACTAGCTGGAGAGCAGAAATGACATATATGACATATAACCGGCCATATGGAGCATGATACTGGCATATGTGGCACCTATAAGTTGATTTATTATCATCACATACATATATTCATCCTCTGGATATATGAAGATATAATAATAATAATAATTATTATTATTATTATTATATTTATTATTAAATATAATAATAATTATTATTATTATTATTATACATTTTATTTAAAGGCACCTTTCTGACACTCAAGGTCACCATACAAAGAGATAAAAGAATAAAAGCACAGTATATGCACATAAAAGATAGGATAATGACTTTATTAAGGACTCAGAAGAAAGTTCATGGCACAGTAAATAGCAGTGTAAAACACATGAAGTAGTGAAATTTACACATGTACCCACATAATATGTATATATAATATGATTATATGGATTACATGGTATATTTGTATATGTGTTTTATTAAAACAACAAATGTGTATGTGAAATTTGATCAATATGATCAAAGTTACTAGACAAACATGGCAATATTTTATTCCAATTTCTAACAGGTTTCATACATGCTTAATACATATATTTCATTAATGGAGTTTCAATATACAGTATGTATAAACATATGTATTGCATTTGTGTATAGCTCGTAATAGCTCAAGTTTTGACCCTGCAGTTCAACAACTTACTGCAAATGTCAACTGTTTGGCCAAAACATGGTAAAATGAATTTTGATGAAGGCTTAAAGAAAATATCTGTGAATACTTAAGTGTTGCAGCAATGTGTGATTTTCCTCCAAAGGAACAAAGTTTGGCCTTAATGAGCTGAATCACTTTGGGATTATGAAGTTGCAAGACATATTTATCTGACTGAAGTGTGAGTGAGCGTTCAGGCCTGCTGGTGTAACTGCTGCTCATTAAGTCTTTACAAGCAGAAGCAAAGACACTTTGTTCATCAAGTACACTCCAACGTACAGAAACGTGTCGAGGAGAAGGTTCTCTGCGGAATAATACCCTTTATGAAACGCGTTTCCTGAATTAATTATGTAAGTTATCATCTCGTACAGTTTCAATTTGTGAGCCTGTTTCTCCAGAGGCGTGAAGCCGGAGCTCTCCCGATGAGGTCTTCACACAAAAACTTCCAAAGCTGCTCACCAAACAATTAGCAGCATGAGCGGCGGTTACCCACAAGATGTTCCATTCATGCTCCATTGAGGGGCCGCTGCTTCTGCTGCCCACCGGAGTCCCACCGATTCAGAAAATCTCAGCTGCAGTGACGTCCTGCTTCCTCGTGTTTGGTTTCACTGCTGCTCATGAAGGGCAGGCTGAAGTATCAACATTACTGGGGAGCTCTGCTGGACCAGAACCAAGGCTCTGACACCTGCTGACTTCGACCGGGCAATTAATGGAATACAGCCATGATGGTGTTTACATCCTCTTTGTAAAGGCCGATTACAGCCATTGTTCCAATTACAGAGCATCTGTGGAGAGCTCATCTCCACCATAATTCTGCTGAGACACTGAAAACACAGGCTCCTCCAGAGTTTATTATCAGGGTGAAAGTAAAGACACAAACAGCCCGGCCAATCACCAGACACCAAACACCAAATACCAGACAACAAACACTAAACACCACTCACCGGACATCAAATACCAGACACCAAATACCAAATTCCAGGCACCACACACCACAACGCCAGACACCAAACACCAGACACCAAATACCAAACACCAAACACCAGGCACCAAATACCCCGCATCCGGCCCCGGCAGCCATCTTTGTGCTAGGTAGTTAGGAGGAATCAGAGCCTCCAGCTCTTCAAACCAGCACAATTAATTTGCATCAAACATTTCACTTTGTCACCATTATTTCAGACACAATGGGATATTACGTGTCAATAAATCGATACAATGGTTTTTTAGAACAAGGATGATTTTCTGAACTTTGGCATTGTGACTCAACATATCAACCGATCATGTGTAGAACCTCAGATGACAACTCCTGATGCCAATGGAGGACCAATCAAAACTTTAGAACAACAGACCTCAGACAGACTGTCAGACACTGCTCTGAGTCAGTGGTCCTGCTGATTGATCCTCTGCTTCCTGAGATGTGGCGCTACCGTCCTACTTAGTGGTCGCAGTGCTAGCGTCCTACTCGGTCACAGAATTAGCATCCTCCTCAGATGTGGCGCTAGCTCCTGGATGGAGCAGTTAAACTCTCCAGCTCTGTGGCTGGTCACATGATATGAAGCCAAAATGTTCTTGTGTCTCCAGTGATGATGATGATGAGATCTTCATCACTGATGATCCAGGTTTTTATCAGAAGTTTGCGTTGAGGCAAACTAATGGTCACAAATTTTCTTTGCTGCTGGTATGAATGTTACATTTTTGTGCTGCTTATGGGTGAGACTCCTGCGATGGAAGTCAGTTTGCAGTGAATCAACATCAGTTATTCACTATGCGAATTGTTGTGAGTGTGTTGTTCTGTATGGGGCTTCTGCTTTGTAATTGCTGCTGTTATTTTCACACCTTTTTGTTTCTTAACTTAGTAAACTGAGTTTAGTAGATCTCATCATAAACCAGCAAACACTGTAAAATTATACCTCGTCTACATCTCAGGACCTGACAGCCATTGCTCTGACAACCATCGTCCTGACGACGGTTCTTCTCCCTTCAATATTGTGAAATTCGTGCAACGACCAAAATGCATCAACTTTCTGTAATTACCACTTGTGTCACCAGAGGTCACTGTTGCGCCCCACTGTTGCTGTAACGATGCTGATTTTTGGGTCACTAATATATTTCATGCTCATGTGCGTGCATCAGTGCATCATTAGTTTATGCTCCGAGTGGGCGGAGTGAGCTTTGGCCACACCTCTCGCGTGTCACAGGCTTTGCTTCCTCGGCGGAGCAGCTCAGTCATTCGCCGCTTATCTCAGAAGAGCAGCTTGTTGCTCTCAAATTCACCTGCTGATCTGCAAGGAAAAAAAACATCATTCCGTTCTCTTTTTAGAGGTTATTAGTGTTGGCATATATTTCATTTTGTGTCTCTATACAACTATAATGCCTTTGCTCTCACCACTGATGATGCACATGTGCCTGGAATTCTCAAAGAGGTACAGGTGAAACTTGACCTTTGCCATGGAAGGCGGCAAATATTCTTCCATGAGCAAATCAAATATTAGCATCTGTCTGTCACCGACCAAAGAAATTCTCCATTATCATCAATACACATTCATTAGAAAAGCTTGTAAAATTCCATACAGCAGACTCATGTCCTAAATGACTTTCTCATTCACCTAAATGATGTTCCTGTTCACCTAAACTGAATGACCTTTTCCACGCTGTTGTTCCTCTGAAGAGCTCGCAGGTTCGATCCTGTGACAGCGAGTTTCATTTCTATGTTTTACGAGTGCAATCATCACCTTACCTCCTCCCTCTTATTGTAACCATAAAAATGAGGGTGCCTTGACCTTTAAGGGACAGTTCCCCTAAAGTTTCTCAGGTGAGCTTGTACTGACGGACAGTCGGTGTGTTACCTGCAGTGGATGACACTCCGCACGCGCTCAGTATCTCCATCAGAAATTTTTTTGTCATCCACATAATTGGTCAGAAACAAAGAAATATAATCTGCATACAAAACAAATATCTGTGTTGTCAACAAAATGTGTCTCACTCCAAAGATACATGAGGATTCATGGGAACATCATTTTTAGGAGGCAGTGCACACAAACACACACAAACACTCTCACACATACACACACGCTCACTTGTGTTGCTGTATTATGCTGTAACATGTCAGTCTTGTCTGTGAATATGGAATCATACGTTTCAATTATTAACACGCTCCAATGTGAGCTGTCAGAGGAGCTCAGCATCAGTCTGAGCCATCATTGGACCTGATGGTGATGATCATGATCAACCAGAGGGCTACACACATGTGTGTGTTTTCATGGTGATGCAAAGCTGAGGGATCATCAGAGCTGGAGGGCATCATCCTCTGGAGACCACTGATGTCTGTGAGACATCACCATGTCACATTCATGAAGCATCAAACTACCATGTGAGGAGTCTCCAGGTCGCTGAGCACCATCATCACACCATCATCACACCATCATCACACCATCATCAGCCCAGCTCTCAGCTCCGAATCTAGCTTCTGCATCTAGGATGCTTCCTTCTGCATCTCGTCCACCTCCCTCCTTCAGAACCCATAAGATTCAGGAGCAGGAATGAGTGTGTGTGTGTGTGTGTGTGTGTGTGTGTGTGTGCGTGCGTGCGTGCGTGCGTGCGTGCGTGCGTGCGTGCGTGCGTGCGTGTGTGTGTGTGTGTGTGTAAACTGTAATGTTCCACCACGTGAGGGTTGGTCTAATTCTTCCAGGCCTCGTCCCAAGTCCTGGTCCTGATGTGGTCTCTTCATCTTCACCACTACAGAACAGTGCGTCTCCTGGAGGAGAATCAGGACCATCCAAGTTTGGGTTGCTTCCTCTAACATCAACAACATTTAACTGTATTTAATGGTATTTAGCTGCAGTTATTTCAATTTCGGTCCTCTCTTATTGATTCAGTTCACCTGTCACCTCTGAATGAAGTCTGAAAGAACAGAACCTGCAGATGGAGCCTTTTCTCAAAGATGGTGGTAGAGTGGCGAGAAATCTGCCAGCAGTGCTGGAGGCCATTTATTAACCCAAAGACTGCGGCGTCAGTCTGACATCAGCAGTTCCAGTTGCCACCAGCAACCATGTTGAAAGACAACCACCATTTTTGCTGCAGAGCCAACATGTGTTTTGTGCATTAGTAACCCCAGAATCCAAAACTCCCAGAATATCAACCACATCTCAACCTTTGTGGTTAGGGTTGGCAAGGGTAGCAGTCTACATGCTGTGTGGTCAGTGAGTGAGGAACCAATCAGAAGCCTGGCTAATGTCACTGAACGGTGAAGAACCAGCAGCCCATTCTCACCAGACCATCAGCACTGAGGGTAGCAGTCTACATGTCATGTGGTTAGTGTTGGTGAGGGTAATAGTCTACACGCTGTGCAGTTAGTGTTGGCGAGGGTAGCGGTCTACGCTTCGTGTGGTTGGTGTTGGTGAGGGTAATGGTCTACACGCGGTGTAGTTAGTGTTGGTGAGGGTAGCGGTCTACATGCCGCGTGGTTAGGCTTGGCGAGGGTAGCGGTCTACACGCTTTGCAGTTAGTGTTGGCAAGGGTAGCGGTCTACGCTTCGTGTGGTTGGTGTTGGTGAGGGTAGCGGTCTACACTTCGTGTGGTTAGGCTTGGCGAGGGTAGCGGTCTACATGCCGTGTGGTTAGGCTTGGCGAGGGTAGCGGTCTACATGCCGTGTGGTTAGGCTTGGCGAGGGTAGCGGTCTACATGCCGTGTGGTTAGGCTTGGCGAGGGTAGCGGTCTACATGCCGTGTGGTTAGGCTTGGCGAGGGTAGCGGTCTACATGCCGTGTGGTTAGGCTTGGCGAGAGTTGAGCATGCATTGGTTGGCGCGTGTGTGTTTGGTTCCTGTTTATCATCCCTGAAAACCAGTTAAAATGTTCAGGGTAAAACAACCTTTCCTGGGCGCCGTTCATCCAGATACTCAGAATTACGGGATATCACAAACGCCTCTGCAGATCAACAAATGCTTCCTGCATCTGTCAGTCACCATGGCAACCGCAGAGGTGTGTGATTTCATCATTTTCTTGATTTCATATCTGTCTGCCCCAGTCACAATGTTTTGTGTTTTTTGATGTTATTAAAGCAGCTGGGGTTGATAAAAAAAATTGGTTTACGGTGGTTTATGGTGATTCCCATGGCTCCGAGGCCACAACAGGACAACAGGACACGGGATTTTAAATAAAGACGTGAGAGGGATTAGATGCCTTGTTATCAATGAGTACATGAAAGCAGCAGCAGAGACAAACGCATCCATCATCATCATCTTGATCTGCATCTGCAGAGTTTCTGCTGCTTCTGGATTCCCGAATCGTCCGTCTGAAAGCAGCTGAACTTCCCTGCATCTCGTCATCTGCTGATGTGGTGATGACATAACTGCTGCTCATTGCTGCACATCAGCTCCCGGCCAACATCAGCGTTTGTGCCAATAATGAATTAATTTGTCTTTATTAAAGTTTTCACAGCTGTGGCAAAAGAACAGTTTCACTTCTACTGAAGAATGTTGCAGAACCAGAGTTCCACCGACAGCAACAGCAACGCTGAGGAGAATCATGGAGCTGAGTTTCTCAGACACCAGAGTTTCAAGAAATGCTGAACAAGCTCGTCTGCACAAGTTCAAAGAAACAGGAGGGTCGAGTGGTCGTGATGATCCATCATCATCACCATCATCACTATCATCATCATTATCACCATCATCATCACTATCATCATCATCATTATCATCATCATCATTACAGAGATCTATGGAAGCCTGGCAGAGGCAAAAAGTTAAGCAGCAAGGATCGGTGTCTACAGGCAACACTGAAGTAATGGAGGTTTGGTCGGGATGAGCGCTGCTGAGGGTACGTTGAGAATGGGCTGCTGGTTCTTCAGCATTTGGTTGCATCCGCCAGGCTTCTGATTGGTTCCTCACTCACTGTGCAGCAGGACAATGACCCTGAGTATGCAGCCACAAAGAACCACAGAGAGACTGACCCCTTTCTCGCGCACGCACGCACGCACGCACGCACGCACGCACGCACACACAGAGTTTAGGTCTGGCAGTCTCAGGGTCACCTCAGCTGTTTTCCAAGAGGAGCCGTTGAGCCTTTTGGCTGCTGCTGACTGGGACGCAGTGGTTTCATGGTTTTATAAGGCTTTAGCTCCTTAGTGGTGTAGATCCTCGGTGGCGTAGATCTTCAGTGGAGTAGCTCCTAGGTGGCACAGCTCCTTGGTGGCATAGCTCCTTGGTGGCATAGTTCCTTGGTGGCGTATCTCCTTGGTGGCGTATCTCCTTGGTGGCGTAGCTCCTTGGTGGTGTAGCTCCTCGGTGGTGTAGATCCTCGGTGGTGTAGATCTTCAGTGGAGTAGCTCCTAGGTGGCGTAGCTCCTTGGTGGCATAGTTCCTTGGTGGCGTAGCTCCTTGGTGGCATAGTTCCTTGGTGGCGTAGCTCCTTCGTGGCGTAGCTCCTCGGTGGCATAGATTCTCGGTGGCGTAGCTCCTCGGTGGTGTAGATTCTCGGTGGTTTAGCTCCTTGGTGCCGTAGATTCTCGGTGGCGTAGCTCCTCGATGGCGTAGCTCCTCAGTGGCATAGATTCTCGGTGGTTTAGCTCCTTGGTGGCGTAGATTCTCTGTGGCGTAGCTCCTCAGTGGCGTAGATTCTCGGTGGTTTAGCTCCTTGGTGGCGTAGCTCCTCTGTGGTGTATCTCCTCCGTGGCTTAGCTCCTCGGTGGCGTAGATTCTCAGTGGCGTAGCTCCTCTGTGGTGGATCCTTCACAACTGCAGCTTACTTTGACTGATCCATTAATGATGGAACCTTTATCTCCTCAAACTACAAACCTGCATTTTTTAACTCTCAAAAACAGAAAATTGCAGCTTCACCGATTCTGTTTCGTGAGCGTTTTGCTGTTTGAGTTCTCTCAGATCTCATAAAATGAATATTTGTGTACCAATGAAGAATTTCCTTACCTTTGTGCGTACATATCTTTGATCTATCAGCAGCACCAGGAAGCTCTAATCCTCTAATCTCTCCCATTCCTCGCTGCCGCCACAGCCAAATATTTCCTATCATCTCCCCTCTTACTCCATTTTGTTTCACTGCTGTGGGATTTTCATATTTCCTCACTGTCTCACAGCATTTTTACAGTTTAGCATTCTGGTTGTTGTTGTTGCGGCTGTGATTTTGATGCATCTATTGCTTTGACATTTGAAAGCTGTCGGCTCTTTTTCCCGAAGGAAGACAAACAGTGGTGGGTGAAGCCGCCGCCCTGCGTTTGGCTTCAGCTGTGATTTTAATTCTTCACTCCTTAGTTTGTCATGTTGTTGGTGTGTGATGTTTGCTTGAAGGATCCCGCAAAACAACCCTTCATATGACTTTTGTTTCTCTTTCTAGCAAAAACATCACAATAGTCTCACATGAATTATCTTTAATGATCAATGTAATGCTTATTATCTTATGAGAGAAAGATAATGAGACGGCAAGAGAGAGAAAGAGAGATAGAGGTAGAGAGAATGAGAAAGAGGGAGAGTTGGTGGGGGGAGGGGCGGTCTTCTCAAGACAAGTGACCTGATTGGCTGTGAATGCTAGCAAACCTTGCTGTTCTGTCATTGGAGGACATTTGCAGGTTCGATGGACTTGTGACATCATCGCGCGCTAACTCGGCTTTTTTAACTCCACAAATAAAACATGCACATATTTGTCATTAAAACAGGCCCAGCACTATGATTGTGACAATGGCTGAACTGTGCATGTGTGTGTTCATATGTGTGAGCGTGTGTGTGTGTGCATGTGCATGTGCGTGTGTGTGTGCGTGTGTGTGTGTGTGTGTGTGTGTGTGTGTGTGTGTGTGTGTGTGTGCGCAAAGTTTTGTCTGGGGGAAGGGATGAAAGCCAGGAAACAGGTGCCCATTGTG
>CAAKHG010003811.1:7327-25497 GCA_901007715.1 Dactylopterus volitans
GGGGGGGGGGGGGGGGGGGGGGGGTCGCATTGTGAGCAGAAATGTTCGGCTTGAGTGCAAAACAGTCAAAAGCTGCCGCGATCTCTCTCTCTCTCTCTCTCTCTCTCTCTCTCTGTCTGAGTCGTGGCATCTCGCCGCTTTTTTGCCAGCCTGACAGCCTTCTGTCAACACCGCCGGGCGGAGAAGGAGCACCCACCTGTTATGGGGGCCGGGCCGGACGCTTGCATGGTGTAACTCTGCTGGGAGAAGGGCTTAATGCTGGAGAGACGAGACACACGAGAGGGAGAGGCATGTTATGCGCCGTCTCTGCCTCATGACCCCCGTCTCACGTACTAATTGGACCGCCTGACCTCTAAAGACGCAGGGGGGCAGAGCGGCTTCGCTGAATGTCAGACAGCTGACGACTTTTCTCCGCAAATGCACTGATGTGTTTTAATCTGCGCCGGGATTTATCCCCCACCCCCCCCACCCCCCCCCCCCGCCTCGACTTTTATTTGGCCGGTGCCGAGCTTGATAAGATGAGGAAATACAACACCCCATGTGGCTCGAAATTAAGAATGGCTACTCACTCTTCGTGGCCTCCTGGCTGTCCCGGGAGAGCCCCGTGCCAAAACTGGGGAAAAGGAAAGAATGATGCCGTTAACTGCATTAGGCCGCGCCACCTCGGCGGCCATTCTCACACAATTGTGAGCCCTGAGCTGAAAGATGTTCCTCATGAGAAAAACTTGCTTTAATGCATTTTCGTTGTGTCTTAAAGATAAAAGTGTTCCTCATCTCTCTCTCTCTCTCTCTCTCTCTCTCTCTCACACACACATATTTGTGGAATAATCAAGGTACAGTTCATCGATGGGGAACTTACCTTGATGGAAATTAATGAAAAGTGTTTCATAAATCAAATCTTTGGGGGCTCATGAAGCTAAAATAGGGGAGCCATCTCAAATATGAAAATTACAAGCAGCATTTTAACGATGTAACTGAGTAAAAATGTGGGTACAAAGTCAGGTGATGGAAAAAATCAAATACTGGTTATTGGCACGATAACAGACTTTGGGATTAAGTAAAAGCAGCTTTTTTTTTTTAATGATTTTTGCAGTAATGTGAATAAGACAGCGAAGGGGGACCGTGGTCAGCCACTCACCCCACCCGTAGTGGGGTAAGCCGGCCTCGAGAGGCCCTGGAGGGCCATCTTGTTCTGGAAGGCCGTGGGTGAGATGATCTGGGCTGAGGACATGGTGGCCATACTCTGCAGAGCCTTGTCTTTGGCAGCCTGGTCCTAAAGACGGGGACAGAGATCGAGACAAACAGTTGCGCAAAGGGACAGCACTCGTCAGACTCCTTTTAAGTCAGCGCCCACTTCGCCGGTAACTCAAGCAGAGCCCTAAAAGGGGAAATGAAGGGCCGAGGCCAGCTTGCATCATCAGTGAATCCCTGCCAGGCAGAGAGCTGGGGAGAAGGTGATATTACAGTCAAGAGCCTTTAGGTCAAGAGTTAAGTTTATTGCTTTGGCAGGGGCAAGCCTGTGATGACAAGCAGCCCCTGCTGGAGGTCATGCTGGAAGACGACGCAGGCGGCGGCGTGATATGATAATATGTTGATCACAATGGTCACAATGGCAAGACGCTAATGCCATTAGAGGGAAAAAATATGATAGCTACGCAACTGTCTCCGAATCCACTCCTTCAGCGGTTTCCAAACCACAGTGGACCATAAGCACTCGCTACCCAGCCCTAATGGGCAAGGCCACACAGTGCATTCTTCTTCCCAGAACTGGCTAACACAAGGGCATAGCTGGAATATGGGGGGGTACATGTGGCAGGGATCTCAGTTACACCAAAGACTTTTTTAAAAGGGCCTGTCACAGAGGCTAACCCTGTGACCGGTGCCGAGCCCTGCCAGCTGAACCCTCATGGCCGCCATCCAAAGTGAGGGACGGTCCTCTAGCCCGCCGCGACTGCGAGTATGCGGGTGAGAAATGCAAACTGAGAAAGTACTGGAGGGACAGGGATGTGTAAGCACTCAGCAGACCGCACGGGGGGGAAAAAAACTTTTATTGAGGCACTTATCAAATGTAATACCTTGGAGGAACAATGCGGGGATTCATTTATTTCCTGACAATCCCGTTTGTGTCATCTTGCTCATAATGGTCAGTGAGCCTCAGGCTTCCTGAAATATGTTCACGTTTCATCAAAATGTGTCAGCGTCCCATTTAAAACCGGCATCGATTAGAGGGCGCAATTAAAATAGCCAATCATTTGTGCCTGTGTGCTAATGGAATGTGAATACATGGCAGTGCAGGGGCCAATGGGATATGAAATACCTTTAACATAACATGGAACTTTGTTATAAAAGGAAAGTTTAATGGATAGTGGACCTTAATCCTCAGCATGATTAAAAAACATCATAATAACCTTAGCGGAATGCAGGCAGCACGCTGTG
This sequence comes from Dactylopterus volitans, assembly GCA_901007715.1. Classification (NCBI taxonomy): domain Eukaryota; kingdom Metazoa; phylum Chordata; class Actinopteri; order Syngnathiformes; family Dactylopteridae; genus Dactylopterus; species Dactylopterus volitans. Next base: position 9,764 of record CAAKHG010003811.1, read on the forward strand.
ATCACGACCCAAATTTGAAAAACGATTCCTTATTTTTCTCCCCAGGTAGCATATGCAGAGTAAAACTGAAGACACACAGATTTGTAAACGGTACAGTATGTTAATCATTCTGATTTTTCTTTTTTTTTTTTTTTAAAAATAGAAAAAAAAGGTTGACTCACGTAGCGTACCTTCAGCTTCACCTGGATCTCTCTGGCCTTCCGTCGTGCTAGAACCTGGATGTGACTGGACACCTGGAGGAGACAGTCGACACAGTCAAGTTAAGGACTGGACTCACTGCAACCCTTTTTTTCCCCCGCTTAAATTGGGCGGCATAGTGGGTCAGTAATTAGTGCTGCTGCTGCCTGACGGAGAAAGGTGTGTATTCTGGGGCACTTGGATTCTTTCCTGCTCAGTACGAACCAGAGGAATCTGAGACAAAACGTGAGGGTATTGCGACATCCTACGTCGCCTCTTATGCATGCCGGGATATTTTTCAACAACTTAGGATATGGATATGAGACATGGACGTGAAAATTGATCCTCTAAAGGATGACTCCCTGACCTTAACCAATTTGCACATGTAACTGGAATTTAAACTTGTCTTAAAAAGGTGACTGAAACTCTTTTGGTTGTTGAAGCCTCTCATCCAAAAGGCATCCCTCAACAGAGGAGGTGGCCTGAGATGCCACTAATCACCCAAGTACAAGGCACCCTTGAGAGTCCTTCCCAGAAAGCTCAACACCCATTCTCAACTCGACTCCTATGACCGTAATGACTTACATGATGGCCTGGATGGGTCAAAGACTCCCAAGTGACCTTAAGAACTCTAGGTATCAACAATGCCGCATGGGCTTAAATACCTGTGACTCCCCATCAACCACTGAGACCTGGAGAAGCCTTTTGAATGAAAGGTGAAAACCTCTTTAACAACCATCAAATGTCCAGCTGCGTTCCAACTTGGCTTTTGGAATCATAGTGGACATCTCAAGGACATAGTCGATATAACCAGGAGTAAGTTGAGGAATATTTCCTCTTGTAACATGGAGGAACTGTCCCTTATTTTTCTCTCGAAATTGATATTCTAAGGGAGTGAGCCACATCCGAGATTAACTGGTATAATACCATTGTTTGATGAAGGTACACATTTCCTATAAGTTCAATCTACTTAGTCCCTCTAATACCGTTTTTAATGTGCATTTAATCCACATTGGAGCTAAAGAAAAACATGGCATGATATGAAGCATATTCTTTACAACATGTATTGGGAGAACGGGGCCATTGATCTTCCGTGTACAGCTGTTTTGCAACACAGCCATCCATCACTTCCCAGCTCTGGAACCAGCAGGTGTCCCGGTCTCCCTCCAACATGTCCCACCATCCATCTCTGATCACTGCCCCCTTCTCCTCTCATCGCCGCTCATCTCTTTTCATTCCCACACTGGCTCTGCCAGATGACTTAGCGGGGACCATTTCTCTCCACATCCATCAATCCCTGCACACCAGCGCCTTCGTATCGGATACCACAGTGAAGATAGAGTTCCAAATCCCTCGTCCGTCCCGCCGCAGTCTCCCATCCAGATCACCATATTCCCCGGCTTCTTTCCTCTTCTAACAAGCACCAGATCCACGAGGTGGTGAAGAAACAACACTGACATATGATCCTATAGCATCTGTACATTGGGCCCCAAGCACTAAATCAATCATCAGTGGGAGGGGGGTACCCAGGGCGTTAGGGCATCACTCAGCAGGAGAGGACTTTCTAAAGGGGTTCAAAAATAGGGGCAGCTTCAAGTGGCATTTGCAGGGGACTCACCTGCTTCCTAGTCCGCGTTTTCCCCGTGCGAAGCTTGATGTACCGTGCGATCAACTCATTTCGTCCTGCATGGACAAGAAAGAAAATAAATAAAGCATTGCACATTAAAATGATATCAGGCTTCATAATTACATTTTCAGTTAAAAATCAGAAAGAGGCGTAAGTTCCTTACTGTGTTATAAGGCACACTGACACGTAAAGCAGCAAGCTCGTCTTGCGGAGGAGTTAAATCTTAACCACAGACAATGCATTCCTGGCCAAACCAGAAAGCATGAGAGGAATGGAACAGTGTACGGTTCATATACGTTTCCATATGCATGTATACCACTAAACGGCCAAATTGTAATCTTAAAAACTTTTCGTCTCCCATGTGTGTGCGCGCGCGCGCATTTGCGAGAGCGTGCCTGCGAGCACGCACGCACGGCCGAGCGGCGAGGCACACGGCCGAGGCACGACTCCGGACTGTCAACGCTGAAAACTGCTTGTGTAAGTGTATCACAGAGTCTATACGTCTGTGTGTTTTGAGAGGTTGCATTGGTGTGTGTGTGTGTGTGTGTGTGCATGTGTGTGCATATGCGTGCGCTGCAAACGCTGACAGACGGGTCACATTGGCGGAGCAGGTGGGGCCCGAGCAGCCATGCTATCCCCCCAGACCGGACTCGGGACAGACACAGCGAAGGCCGCTGACCGAAGGGGGGCCCGGTCTGGTGAGACTGTCAGGCAGCTGGTGTGTGTGTCAATGTTTATGGAATATGCCTTTACGCCTACAGTAAATCTTAGGCTTGTTCCCCCCCCCCCCCACGATCCAGGGTCTCGGGTTACAGTGGAGGGCAACGGTCATGTGGCTTCTTTCGGGCTCTGCTTTCGGATGTAAATCGCCACTTCGGAATCGAGAATCGGATCGGGGGTTTATTGTCATTCCAGCCACCGCACGCACATTCAGACGAAGTCAAATTACATTTCCCTTGGTTCAGGACAACAGACGATAAATTAACACATAACAACCATATAGGCAACGTCGTAGCACGGGGCCACACATGGACATCATTGGAATCACATAGCTGTTCCATGGCTTAGATGGAAATCACACAAATACAAAAATATGCTCAATTATGAGGTATTTTGGATTGTAATTCAGAAGTTATATGCAAAAAAAAAGAAAAAAAAGAAAAAAAAAGAAAACGCTATGTTTTGAGTGGCTCTCTACTACTGCGACTTCACAGTAGCTGCTCTTCATTGGAAATTAAACTTTTTTTTTTTGGTTTTAGAGTTAGAAGGCAATGTCAATGTCTCAAAAATTGGTCATTGGATCGCATGAATATTGGCATAAACATTCATCGTCACCATATAACCACCCAGGGACTGCTAAGGACTGTGGTCATGCTCTTGACTCTTCCGCCAGTGCCACCATGAGGCTGCCATTGGTCGTTCAGAACGACATAGTAAACACTCAGGATCCCTAAACAATCGGTTTTAATGACTCCAGCGATCCTCTGGCTTTTAGCGCCGCTAACGGGTTGGTTCTCACTTATTCCGTGAAATAAGTCAACATCTACGAGACGCGCAAAAGTTTGCACAGATATTCCCACGTGATGTATCGTCTGCCTCAGGCATTAGCGGCTGGTTTTGGTCTTTTGGATTAACTGCCATTCAAATTGGCCCTGAAAACAATGGTTCCCAGTTTTAATAACCCTGATCCACTGGTCAGACTTTCAATTCGTCCAATTCCTGGTTTGTGGGACTCTTGCAAAACCAAGAACATCCACCACAGGATAACATTCGGGGATTTTAGAGGGCTAAATTGTAATGTATTCATTAGTGGAAATAATGGTTATGGGCAACCCTGTGTTAGCGATTAGCATATTTCCAAAAAGATGAAAAGAAAAAGGGGGGGACACAGACAAACGCGTTTTCCTAATTCAGGGATTCACACGACTCTCTAACTCAAAGATCTCTCACGCCCCCACAAGAAACACATGCAGGCGTTTTCTGAGATTTGCACCACCTCTTAAACACGGCCTTTTTTCCCTTGGCACCGCGTCTCCATGTGAATAAACACACGGATCATTCACAACACGCAACCTGCTATGAACTTGTCAGATTTCCCCTCACATGGCGATGCTTGGATGAGACCTCACAGCGCTCGGCCAATCAGGTGACCCGCCCGAACGGTGAAGTAAGGAAACCTGAAGCCTGGATGAACTCCCATCTGAAATTCCGTCAGCCAATAAAAGTGATCGGATTTAGCGCGGAATGCTAAACACCATTTCTCGTCGGTGCTCATGCGAGCTACACAAATGGCAATGACTCAGCGGGGGCGTCTGCCTCTCTTAAGTGCCATAAACAATCTACTTAAAGCCAAATGGGAAACGTATAAGTGATCGCCGTAAACACTGAATCTGCCTGACATGATTTTTCTAAAAACATTTCTTGCATCAACATTTCTTCCTTTGGGTGGAGTTCTAAGATTAAATAACCTTGATATCAAAGTTAGGTTCATTACTTAAAATAAAAATAAGTAGCAACAGTTAAGACAGCTGATATGAAATCATTTTGAGGTGAAGCTGACAGCTAGATAAGTGAACATAATAGCAGTGATCCCTAAAACACAGGAAATTGTTGCGCGTGCACCCACCGTTAAGCACGATAGAGAACAATTAATAACTCACATTTGTCTTCTCTTATTATCTTACAGCGCATTTGGTTTGGTTCGTTAAAAACAGAGTCCCCAGTGTCCCAGTGAGCCACGGTAGCGCAACAGGCAGCTGGCGTCCATAATCCCGGGACCGTGAAATTGAAGCAGCTACATGGAATTTGGCCATCAAATTTATTATTTACATCTGTGCTTTTCCGACCCCGACATGAAATGCCTACTGTCAATCTCCTCCGCTGGAGCGGCGCTGCTCCTCTCCGAAACGCCAGCAATCGAGTTAACGCGTCATCCTTCACACCGTCGGCCACAACGACAGAAGTAATCGCATGTTGTCATCAACAGTGATTATCTCTTATGCCAGTTATGAATAACCGTAAAGGGCTAATTTGTAATAATGCTAACATGTTAGCGTGTCACACTCTTCACCTCGAACCAATGGGGCAACTTATTACCAGAAATTGGGAGGCAAACCACTGTGAGGTCCTAAAGACCTGTCGCTAACATGGTCTGCTGCGCTGTCAGGCAGGCAGCTGCACCTCACCGGCACCAAGCTCTCCCCCTAAAGGAGCCACGCTGCGCGAATGACTCCAACTTATGCAGCTCCTTGTGGAGCCACAGCCGCCGAGCGAGGACCTCCAGAGAGAGAGAGAGAGATCTGGGTAGAGCCACGTCTTCTCCGCGTGGCGCCGAATATCATCGTAAGTTGAAATACGAGAGAAGACAGACTGTTGCTAGCATTCTGGCTAGAAACTACTACTTCAAAAATTTGGTAGTGTAAGGGTCAAATTTCACGAGCAACTGAGAAGTTTAAAACTGGCAAGCGAGCACGAAATGTAAGTAGCAGGATTTTCAGCAAATGGACAAGTTTGTAGGAGAAAACAGGAAAAAAGTAGTTGATATTAGGCCCTGTAAAGTTACACACACATACACACACACGACACACATACACACACACACACAAAAAAACCCAGCTGTAAAACTGCTTTTGTGCGAGGCTTTTGTGGCCTAAACCCCCTCTCTCAAACGCCGTCTACTCCAGCTTTAACACACGGGCACACATACTGACATAACACACACACACACACACACACACACTCCGGCTCCAGTCGCGGCATTCGTTCCATCTCAGTCTTGTTTTCCTTACAGGGCTGCAACTCTTCAACCATTTAGCGTTTATCAGGAAGTGCACTCGTCGGACGATTGTTTGAGTCCCCCAGCGCGTATGTTTTTAATTCCCCGGGGATTAAGAAAGTGTTTCACGTTTCCCTGCAATCAAACTCCTGAGAAGATGAACAGGGAGCCTTTAAAGTCCTCACGGCACTTGACCTCGCAGGAACATTAAGTTGCCTGTATTTAGTTCCTCACACTACAGTAGCAAGCTCTTTAAGTTCCTGGCAAATTCATATTCTGGGAGCCTCCCTGAGAGCACAATAAGACCTACATTGTGGATCCAATAAGGATTTATTTTATGCAGAAGACCCAAATGTATAAGCGCCCGAAAGGCTAAATATGAATTCAGGAAAAAGGTGAACACTTTTGGGCTTACGTTGTTGTCAAATTGATGACTGATCGACCCGACAGCAGCAATCAGATACTGAAATTACAGCTTCACGGGACTCCAATGAAAATCCTGATATAAAAAATGTGCGGACATGTTTTCTCATTGTCGCAATAAAAAAAAAGGCAAACTGCCGTGAATAAGGTGACAAATATTTTTCCTTTCATACACATTTGCAAGCATTAGACGGCTTCATCGGCTGTCAGAGAGACTACATCTCATTCCTGTATCGGTTGCACTCCTTGTGCAAGTGCTCAGGGAAGGGCCATCAAAAATACCCTCCAACACACCCATGAGATCAGAGAGGGGACTCACAGTCACACAGTGATGAGATCATGATATCCAATGTGAGTAGCCCCAGACAGACAACCTGTGCCGGCCAAGGCTGCGGGACAGTCGGTAGGAACATTATACCATCAGCCACTGGTCCACAGTTTGATGTTGTTTATCACACCGCCTGCAGTCAGACTTGCCATTGGATGGGTAGGGAGTGGGGGGTGGGAGGGTGGGGGTGGATATCTGATTCTGGAAAAAATTCCTCAGGGCATGACTGACCGAAGCAGGGTGTGCCAAAGTTCGGGGGAGACTTGGTTGTGCAACTTTGGAAACATAATTATTTGTGGAAATCTGTCGCAAGTGCATGCGAGTGAGGTCTCCAGTCTTCTGACTCCCGAGTCGGTTTCCAAACTGCATTGGATGAAATTGTCTTTTTTTTTTTTTTTTTTTTGGAATCGATGGCAGCACAAACTTAACAACAACAAAAAAGACAGCACAGGGTCAAATAAGCCCAGCTTTTTTTTTTTTTTTTTTAAGTTGTGCATATGTAGACACAAATATGTATGATCAGGTGTTATTTTTGCAAGGTCACTGCCTTAATTTGGCATTTTTGCATACAAACATTTGCTAATCTGCTCCATTGCTGCAGTGTGTGTAAATAGCTTTCAATAAGCATCCGTGATTGGATGCTGCATGTCGTGCCCCCCATTGTTTTCGGCTGTTTGTCTATGCTGCTTGTTTATTTTTGGTTTCTTTGTACATATGTAAATGTGTGGATTTAATTATATTCGCGAACATGCGCCGAACTTGCTGAGAGATGAGGAAGGGCAATGGATTAGATAAACTCGTGCCTCTTCCTACTCCTTTGCGAACATGTTGAGATTACATTGTTTTCGCTCGTTTTGGCTATCCTGATTCGGTTTTGTGCTACTGTGTTACGCTAACACCTTTGAAATAAGCCTTCTTTCATTCATTCAGTCATTCAGCCACTTCACTTTTCCTTGTTCAAGCAGCGCACAAATGCAAAAAGATAATCTACGACAAAGATGGATTGAGATGAAAAGCAAAGTGATAAAATACTAACGACTAACTACTTTTCCCCTGAAGGGCACATGAAATTAATGCCAACAGAAATGCACCTTTGATCTTTAAGGCTCATGTAGTATATATAACAAAATGACTGAGGATAGCTGCATGCTGATACTTCGAAAAAATCACTTTTTATGGACAGAAAACTTTGTTTTATTCAACTTGTGAAACTATAATTCAAGCCTGCATTTTATTTTCTTGGCCTTGCTATCGCATCTCCACCTGCGCTGATGTGCTCCTCTCTGCTGATAGAGGTCAGGGGTGGGTGGATGGGGTTAGGGAAGGCAGCCAGATGTGTCCCCTGCCAAGTCGTCCCTTAGGCCTGGCAGGTTGTAAATCTGCGTTTACCCAACGGTGCTGTGGTCATCGCTGGCCTGCTCCTCTCTCTCTCTCTCTCTCTCTCTCTCTCTCCCTTTTCTCAGTGTCTCTCTATCGGCATTCCTGACATTCCTGCGCACTGACATGTCCGCATCTGCTGCTCCAACATCACCCGACGGGTCTGTGTGTGTGTGTGTGTGTGTGTGCGCGCGTGTTTGTGTGCGTGCGTTTGTGTACAAAGCCGCTCTCATGGAAAAAGCGGTGTACCACCAAAAATCGGCCCTGAATCGGCGTGGCTTACAAACGTTCCTAATCTACATTAATCAGAATTATCACTCCACTGCACTTACACTTTTGATAAGACAAGATAAGGCAAAAAAAGATAAGGCAAGGCAAGATAAGGTAAAGATAAGATAATTAGTCCCACAGAGGGCAAGAAAAGCATCATTACAGCAGCAAATGAGACAGTGAGCATAGAGAGGCAATCGATTAAAAGAAAAAAAAATAATCGTAAGTCATAATTAACAAGTAAACAAAGCAACAACAAAAAAACTACTTAAGAAAACAAGAGTTGATAGATTTAAAGGAGAGAGAGCTCATGAGAGAGCGGGAGCCGCTGTCGAGGGCAGCCCTTCGCACGGCACCACCGAGGGCCTTTCTCCAACAACACTGTTTCTAGTATGTCCGTCTTAGCCCATATTTGCGGTAATGTCTTGAGGTAATTATAATTTAATTTTGGTCAGCATGTGCATGGGCATATGCACATTCCTAGGACTATAAGAAAAAAAAAAAAAAAAAAAGCCCTGCTCTCTCTAATAACACATCTGCCAGCCATACGTTTTCTTTCCAGGGCACACGCTGTATACCCCACTGTGTCTGTTCAGGAAAACAAAAAGGCCACGTTTGGGCCCCAGGAATGTCTCGGCTGGGTGTTATTTCCCCCCCTCCTGGTTCTGGATGCGGCTCCAGAAAGACCTCCATCAGCCAGCGGTGAGTCCAGTACAGAGGCAGTGATGCAACAACCCTTCTGGTCCAGCATCGACAAAAGATTGCAAGTTAAATTGATTTTATACCCCCCCCCCCTCACAGATATTATTCTGGAAATCAACTAGTTTAGCTTAATTGTAAAAACATTTTAAGAATAATATTAGAAAGCATTTAGGAGAATTTACTTCTATTGTTCGGAAAAATGTTCCTTGGTATGCTTCTTGAAAATTATTGTCTTATTTACCATATGTTTGATATGACTGGGCAGAGAATTCTAGGGTGTTTCTGACCAATATATGAGGGTTAATTCACAACAGTAGTTTTTTTTTTTTTTATGAGAGGTCAAGTTTATCTGATGAGCCATCTGATGGGGCAATATGGTGCAAATAATGGTTAACAACCACAACCACCAACTAAGATTCAAAGATAATTTCAACTTAACAACCATCAGTTGTAGATACATATAGGTGACATTTTTTTCTGTATGGACAAACGAGCTGCATTATTTTGAACAACCTGCAGTTTTGTTTTTGTTTTTTCAGATTGGATTTTGATGCTGTTGACGAGATTACAGGGCAGCTTTCTCGGTGAGGCAGAACCAAGGAATGAATAACAGATGTGACTAGTGTAGGAGTGATGACGGCGGAACACTTCCTGGTTATGCTGATTCCTCTTCCTGTCTTTGTAATTACATTATCTACATCTTTAGAGCAGGACAGTGAATTATCAATCATTTCACCCCGACGTTTTATTGTGCTTACTTGTCCAGTATTCTTTGGTACCGTTTGCCAGCTATAATTGAGGGTTGCTGGTCGAGATACTTGGAAATATATGCCGCCTCTATATAATGTAAAACTTGTTGCACTCCACCTACTTGAAAACATCTCTGAGGGGATCATTCAGAGAATAATTTGACTGAGTATAACAAAGGCCCAAGGTAGGTGCCTTGTGGAATCCCACAGTCAGTGACTTTGAATAGCCATCTTTAATATATACTGTTGCAGTGAGATTGCACTGGATGTAATATCATAACACTTTAACTTGCCAAAAAACAAGGTGTGATGAAAAGCCTCAATAAAATCCAACTCTACATCTGTATGTTCTTGTTTTTCATGCGCGGTCGCCAATCATCAGTCAACTGTGCTAGTGCAATGCGATTGGTCCTCACTGTCTGCATGCTGAATAGGGAAAAAAATATATATATTGACAGAAAAGGATCCATTCCTTACTTAACTAACTAATATTAAATGATACGTTTGAAAGAATAGTTACTGAGGCTCAGATTTGGTCTCTGCTTGAAATTAGACCTCAGTTATATATCTACAGTATTTTCCGGATAATTGAGGACACAATTTGAAAAATATTAGCAAATAAAAAGGACTCCAGCTGCTGTTCACTCTGTAACTTCGACGAGCTCATCTCTGATTATCTTTCGCGCGTGTCATTCATTCACGGAAAATCCACACCTCGCACTGTGGAAGACTTTCATACTCGTGTACTCGTCAACATGATCGCGTGCCATGCTGTCGCCTGGGCCATATAAAAAGTTTTCAATTGCTAAAATAGTATAGTATTTCTATCAGAGGAATAAATTTAACAGATGTCATGTTATATTAACACGACCAGCTTCCCGATTAAAGAGATTTATGCTTAGACAGTTTATGGATGCTTCGACATATATTAATCACTGCCACAGATATCTGACCTGTTTGGATCCGTCTACCTTATATTGCAGATCTGGGAGGTCGAGATGAAGTGACACTGACTGTTACATTTCTGTCATCGCTCGTCGTATCCTATTGGTCGCACCAAAGATAAATACATACAGAAAGAGATGGAGGAAGCGGCGTCAGAATTCTTAGAGGATATGTCATCAGCAGGCGGGAGGGAGGAAGGGAGGGAGGGAAGGGGCTCCTCAAAAATTCTCCAGAGAGAAATCCAGTGAGAGCCTGAAGGTCAGCGCGAGGACTGAATGGTAGAGGGGAGTCAGGTTCATTCTCCGTCTCGTGCGATCTTCTCTCAACCCAGACATCCCCCATCACGCAGACTTGTACGTCCCCATCCGTGTTGCCTTGACGCGATGCGAACGCCAGGAAAAAAAAATATACTGGCGATAAAAATTATTATCTTTTTCAGGATAAAAACGCATCAAGTAATGATATGTGCTTGACTGGGAATTATTGCCTGTATCTGCAGCGCCTGTTAGCCTTACAAACACACTTTTAGCCACTTTAGCTTCCCGGCACACGGATTCATTGCTTAGGTTCCCCCACCGCTCTCGCTTTTAGCCGCAGCAGGTCGCAGTTAAACAAAAAAAAATGTATAGGGGGCTTAGTATAACAATATTATGATCTAATGCCTAAATAAAGAATGTTTGCCCAGTACCTCTGTCTGTGTGGCTGAGTTTTCGATTTTGATATAACTAGTGTGATGTTTCTCTTAACCGCTAAAGTTGGGGATGACATTTGACGAGGGGAGAACCGCATCAAGCGGGTTGGTCCCTAAAAAATGTAATTATAATGTTGCATTGGTGAAATCTTATATATATATATATATATATCAGGATTCTGCTTAGGTCACTGATTTCAAGAAAATTGAAATAAAAAAAAAAAGTTTCCCTTCACTTAATTTTTTTTTGCCAATTTGAAATGTTGTGTTATATTGTATATTAATCCAAAACGAAGTATCACTCATCCGCAAAGGTTTTTTTTCCATACGTCACGAGGCTCATCAATCCGCCTGTGAACCCTCCCTCTTTACTGGACAAAGTTTGCACCAAACTCAGGACTCAACTGTTGCTTTTCCTCGACCTTTAGATCACATTCTTAATGAGAATCGCCTGAGAATCACAGGAAGCGATTTGACACTTATCTGCGTGGCCTTACAGAAACAACAATGGGCTGACAAGTTGCTCAAGCTCGGTGGAAGCGTGATTCAGTGTGCGGGTATTCTTTGTTCTGGAGCGAGAGAAAAACATGCCACTCACTGAACACACTTTAACGTAAGCAATCTCTCTGAGAAAAGTGCCGCTCCAACAGATGTGAGGAAATCGAGCGTGACGAGAACCGAGCAGATGCACAAAAGATTTAACCCACTTAATTAAAAAAGATGTCATAAAATAAAACTATTTGAGCTCGGGCATATAAAACAACCTCAAAAATTATGCAAGGGCACATAAAGACGAACGAAAGACTTCCTGAGCAACATTCTTCTGGCGAGAGTTGTCAGCACATTGGTTTCCACTGTAGTACAAGTTTGAGGCTGTTTTTTCCATTGTTGCAGCATGAGGCCTACGGTCGGACCACAGGGCACGTCTCTCACTGAGAGCCACACAAGGCAGGAAATGTTTTCCTTGGCAGATGCATGTCGAATTACGGCCGGAGCACATAACCGCCACAATATCCCTGACACCGTCCCTAATAAGCAAGCTAATAGGTCTGTTGAGTAATGGGCGCAAGGTCCAGCGCTGTGCGCAACATTATGGGAAAAAAATGCGGCGAATGTATGTGGAATATGGGGCAAAAACATTCCATTCAATTTAGGAATTTACAATGGATAGGAGCACACATTCCTTCTGTTTGGCTGCTTGGAGACTCAATATCATATTGTTTTGCGAAGAATGGCATTCATTCCTTCGAGGGGAATTCAACCTAAAATTCAGAGCATGTCGCTGGCGGCCGGCACAGCAGACCCAGTTACTTTGCTAAGAGTTTGTTTTGTCTCTGCCTCCATATTTAGCCTGTGCAAGGACACAAATGACCATTTTTTGAAACTTCAAGTCATCGCCTCAACATTTCATGTATGCCCCTAAAACATATTAATCAGCTGATATTTGATTTGGCCACCTGATTAAAGACCACCCGTCAGCGCTTTAACGACATTAACAACAGTAAAGACCTCCAAAGTGACTTTGCATTGATTGTGGTTGCTTGAATGACTTGAGTTGCTGGCCACTGCTGACCTCAGGGATGGTGATTAAAAAAAAAAAAGGGGGACAGCTATGGAGCTGCAGGGGCTGCGAGGCGAGGGCTGTTAGGACTGCTAAGGGAGGCGAGGGTGCAGTGGGTGCAGCGGGGGCAAAGCGGGCCATGCACAGGCTCGGCCTTGCCTCTCTTCTCGGGTCATAAATCTGGGATTGCAACAACTCTGTCAGGCTGAACTCAGTAAGCAGCTGGAGATGAATTTAAAGGCAGACAGACCTACTGACAGGCTGACAGGAGGCTGCTCATCAACATAAGAGGGAGCACGATTCCTGAAACTTAGATACGAGGGGAGGTAAATGACGGAGATGGCGAGGAGGTAAGCACAGAGACGCCCACGCGTATAAGTGCACCGGGGACAGGTGTGACAGAGCTCTGCCGGGGGCCAGAAGGCCATGCAAGACACCAATGTCCACCTTGGTGTTTATTTGTCCAGCCCCTTCCTCCCCTCCAGGCGCTCAAAGGGTAAACGTCTATTCTGGTTTAGGGTTACAGCTGAGCTGCCTTGAACCGTTGGGCTCCCAGGCACACATGCCATTCCTGGCGGGCCAACACACTCCCTGGGCGTACATCACCTGCCCCTGACCCCCACGGGGAAGAAGGGGCACTTCAGTGCCTGGACGCGACACCACCTTTGCCACATGTAGCCCCCATCCCCCACCCCGGCAAGTATTATTCCGGGCTTTATAAGGGTTTAAGTGTTGATCGGAGAATGACCATGACCTCAATAGTTGGCTAAGCTACGCTAGGCTAACAGTTAAAAGGAGGTGCTTGGCACACTGACAAAACGAGGCGATGACAGAGCTTGTCTGATGGCACCATCACCTCGGTGCACCCTGTTTTCCACTGACCAGATCCGCCATCAAACAGGCAGGATGACACACCGTGTCTGAGCCATCTGTTAGCAAACATCCGTCAGCGGCATTTGGCGGTGGAATGTCACCTTACCTTCGCAGCACCTGTTTGGCAACAGCGGGGACTCGCGGAGGAAAGGCCTCCTGTGTAGGTTAGCGTTTTGCTGGCCCTCTGCCTCAGATTACTGATTTTGGATTGAATGATCAGACAAGGAACATCCCAGGACAGCACATTACAGAGCCCGCAGCCGGATAATGTGACTACTCAGAAATATGGCAGCCTAACCAAAAAAAAATGACCACGACTTGATGAAAGTGAGATATCCTCCTCAGCTTGATTGGATTAAGAAAAAAAAAGATTTGCTTTGAGTTCAGCTTCATATGAATAGCACTGTTTTTAAGTCAATTTTAATCGCACAGCCCAGAATCACAGATCACATTGCCTGAGCGGGCGCTGCAGTCTGTACGACGAGCCTCAACATCAGTCGGTGGACCCTCAACTCGAATGGGGACAAAGTGAACTGAAAGACATATTTTAACATGGGGGCGAAAAAAAAGGAGGAAACTTAAAGAAGCGCCACAGAGGAGGATCCCTCTCCCAGGACGCACAGGCACGCGATGGATGCTGCACGCACAGAACTCAAAAATCAAAAGAATTGCCGATTTCCAATAAATCATTTTAATGGACAGACAAGTGCACCTGTTTCTCCTGACACATCTTGTCATCTTGCTGTATGTTATGAGACCAAGTGGAAGTGACAGCTGCGCAGGAAGCAAGGGGTGATATGAGGCACGAAACACGAGGTGTGGTGGTGAATGGGTGTGTGTGCGTGTGTGTGCGTGTGTGTGTGTGCGTTTGAAAAAAAAATTGTCTGACCATATGAAGCTGAGCAACAGTGAGTATTTGTTCTTCACCACGCGGCAAATGTGGGTGCATTCATAGCTGAGCTGTGTGTAATCCATGCCATAAATCATGTAAATATGTATATGTGTGTGTGTGTAATGTGAAAATCAGGAACGAGGGGAGGACCGCGGACTGCTCGCAACTTCTTTCACCAACTCAAACACGACCGCGGTTTCCGCTCAACCTAACCAGAGCCGATCTTCGATCTTTCTCTTCGAGCAACAAACAGCATTTTCTTGGTGCCACGTTCCGGTGCGCAATTGACCTGGTCTACGGAGAAGCAATGCCATCGAGGACGCTGATGAATTGGAGATAAACCGCCAGTCTGGCTTTTCTACAAATGTTACGCTGAAACTATGAAAAGGCTAATCTTTTGCTATTGTCTTTTTGTGTTACAAATCAATTTGTGCTGTCAGTGTTAACGCAGGCGATTAAACTTCTTTTTTTTTATTATTTACACAAACTAAATCACATGACCAGGTTTGTACCCAACTTAATCCCGTAATCCCCGTGTGGATATTTATCCGGCTGAATTATTAAGGCCGTGTCAGCAGCGCAAACAATGCGTAAAAGGTGTGTCCACCAAACAGCACTGGCAGAAAGCAGCTGATACAACCAGCGCCATCAACAGGTGGATCACCACCAACTGCAGGGACCATCTGCACAGCGGAGGACCCGGAGCGGCAAGGCCACGTCATTACCTCAGATGACCCTCAGAAGACCTCATCCAAGCCCCTTTTGAGAATTCGAGATTTTTTTCCCGAACACCGAGAGGGTCTACGAAGGCGGGGCGGCTTGCACGAGCCACAAGGCACCTGGGCTTCGTTTGAAGCTGCGATTTTACACAGTCAAAGAAAGCCTGCTTCTGTGCATGTATGTATATACCAAAAAAAAAAAAAAGGGTAAATGGTATTTCTGTGACTGGGAATATGTTATTTTGCTCAATAAAAAATATGTGGAATAAAAAAGTGCGCTTCTTCTAACCAGGTTGTCACCACTCATGTATTAGTTTTATCCCCCAAAATATAAGTCTATTAAAAGTGTGATTAACTTTTTTTTTTTTTTGACTGACAGCACCAATTCAAATATAAATACTTAAAAATCTAAACAAATATTTTAGGTCTAATTCAAATGGCTTGTTGCTGAATGCTGTTGAATGATTATTGACTCCAGCTAAAGTTAATCAAGCCTTCTCTGCCTCTCATTCCACTCATGGCAATCGTAAATTTCCTGTTTTGGCTGGGCCTTTGTTACATGGACCCCCCCCCCCCCCCCCCCCCCCCCCCCCCCCCCCCCCCCCCCCCCTCTTTTTGTTTTTTT
>CAAKHG010003811.1:37529-45029 GCA_901007715.1 Dactylopterus volitans
AATCAAGCGTCGGAGAGCCATGCGGGAGGGGGGCGTGGGTGAGGGAGGGGGGTGCGGGGGGGCGTCACTGGCCGCGGGAGGAAGTGACAAACAAACAAGAGTCAGGAGAGCCGCGGGCTTTTATTTTGGAGGAATGCGGCTAATCGAACTTTTAATTTGAAATTGACATTACTAGTTGTTTTTTGGGTTTTTTGTTGTTGTTGTTTTTTGTAACAGCATCGATCAGCCATAACATTATGACCACCGCGCTGTTCACCATGAGAATATGAGGCAACAGCCCTGCAATAGAGTTATTGAATGTGTTGACATATTTTTATGATCGTTATCGGGACTTTACTTTGTGAAAGTATACTGGGTTATACTGAGGTGTCCCCAATATTTTGGTCATCCCACTCATGTGCATCGGGGTGGGAAAATATTGTGGGTTTTTTTTTGCAACGAGTCACTACTTTTTAATAGCCACTTGACCTTAAGGGTGCCACATGTAAGTTTTTTTAAAGCACAAAACATTTTAAAAAGAATAGACGCAACTTCCAACATAACACAAGGGGCCAAATTTGAAATTGACATTACCAGTTGTTGTTGGTTTTTTTGTTCTGTTTTTTAACAGCATCGATCAGCAATAACATTATGACCACTGCGCTGTTCACCATTAGAATATAAGACTACAGCCCTGCAATAGAGTTTAACGTTGAATGTGTTGACATATTTTCGTGATCGTTGTTGGGACTGTGCTTTGCGAAGTGCGCCGGGCTCCACTGAGAGGTGTCCCTAATATTTTGGTCATCCCACTCACGTGCATTGGGGTGGGAAAATATTGTGCGTCTATACAATCAGTCATTAGTTTTTAACAGCCGCTTAACCCTAAAGGTGCTACATCTAAGTTTCTAAGCACAAAACATTCAAAAATATAGATGAAATTTCCAACGTAACATGAGGTACCAACAGTTCTGACGTGATCTTAGAGACGTCGACTTCATGCTACCTCTCATTTCCTTTCTATAATTCAGAGGGAGACGCTGGACTTTTTTAATCCGCTGCATTTTCTTTTCAGATTAGCAGTTTTCACAAGAATCGCGACGCCTCCATGAAACACACCTCATTGTGACCCTTTTCTCCTCAGTGTGACTTTGGAGCTCGTTGTTGCGTCGCAGGCGTCTCGGGGGGGGGGGTGCTCGCCTCAGCAAAGACGCGCCCCTCCTCAAAGCTGCCGCCCAGTTTCATCTCAGACTGTTTAAAACCGAACGAGGTAAAATTATTCCTCGGCGGTTGAGACACCAGCCTCCAGCTGAGGCCTCCGCTCGTCCCCCGTAAGCAGATAATATGGCTGGACTTGGGCAGGTTGTGTAAGCCGTTACTGGGGCCCTAATCGTCTAGACATGATTGGCGACCTTTGGACCCTCTGAGGCGGCACGCGCGGGACGCCATCAACTTGGTGACGGCTCCCTCTAGCGTCTAAAGACGGGTATTGCACCATGCTGGCTCCTCGGAAAGCCTTCTCCTCCCCACCCATTTGCAAGGGTCCCCGTCTGGTCCCGGTGGAGGTAATTAGATGAATTGAAATTAAAAAAAAAAAAAAAAAACACAAACTACTTTGGTCATCAACACTTGCAAGTACGCCGCTCGCCGAATGTCGATTATGCTGCCACGTTCCCGAGCCATCGCAGCTAGTCGTGAAAATCGATTAGCCCCCCAGATTTATAAACAGAAGGCAGAAAGAACGAACCCAAAACCACGAGCAACATCCCAAATTATTCAAGTGTCATCACATGATTTGTTTTTTGTTTTTTTTCCCCCCGGCTTATGAAAGACGCCATTCACGTGGGCGCCGGTGTTGCGTCACGGGCGCCGACAGCATTTTTGGGAGCCTTTTTAGGCTTTAGATTAAAATGGCGGCGTGTCCCTTTACGCAGGTGAGGACAGTCAGACGGCGGGGAGGCCTCACTTCGGGTCTACCTGCCCGACGTTTTAAAACCGGTTGGTCCCGCTTGCTGACTGGTTGAGCGCCTGAACCCTACGACAAATTCGGAAAGCGAGGCGGCCAGTGACTTTGAAAATAACGTCGTGACGTCGCGGGGGGAAGAAATGACGACACGCTGGCCTAATTCATATCACTTTATTTATATAAAGTTTCATTGCCTCCCCAATCAAGTTTAGATTGACCTAAGACACACCCTCTTCCCCCACATCACCTCCGCGCGCCCCCCTCCTCCCTCCTCCGATACCGAGACGCGTTTCACATTCATTTTCTTCTCATCTTTAGCTTTTTTTTAATTTGTTTTATTTTTTTTCCCTCCGTTCTTTCTTTTGATGCTCCTTTCCTGTTCCGATAAGAGTTAATCGACTTAAAACAGTGGTACATATACCCGACAGCCCACAGTGGCCTACGCACACCAACATGATGAGACCCTTGTTAAATAAAGCCTATAAACAAGCTACAGGAGAATTTCTTTGCAATCACAGGATGGAAATTAAAAAAAAAAAAAAAAAAAGGAAAGAGATTATGTTTGTCTAAAGAGGATATAAATTAACTTAAAAGCCTCCCGTTGAAGAAGAAGTTGTACTAGTGTATTCATAAAAGCTTCTATAGAAAATATTTGGAATGTATAAGTAAAGGACTGGATTTAAAGGCGGATCAGAGACGGGTGAAGAGAACGCGGTTCCTAAGGCATTTACGCCGGGAGATGTGAAACGCGGGGAACTTTGGTGGCGGCGAGCCGGACACTGTTAGACCGTGATTGAGGGGGGGGTCGGGAATTGGCTGGTTAACGAGGCTGGGGGCTGCAATCGCACGTTCCTCCCCGGGTGCCCTCGTTTTTTTCAAAAAGTCAAAGTTCAGCGGTCTTCCTTCCACGTGACCCCCCTCCGCCCCAGAGAGACCTCCACATCCACAGAGAGGTGGCCTTCCTCCCTCTTCGCTTCTTGCGCGCCGTTTCATGGTTAGGTTTCCTGCCCTCATCATTTCTTGGAAAGGAACTTCATCTTGTTTCCTTGAGGGGAAAAAAAAAAAAAAAAGTCAACAGACGCGAATCGAGACAAGTTCGAAAGCGGGCGGCACAGTTCATCGCATGGGGTCAAATGATCTCACCGAGGCCCTTGAGGAACTTGTTGACCCCTCGCTGCTCGCTGCCCGGAAGCGAGTCCAGGTACTCCTGCGCCCTCACTTCAAACAGACCTGGAGGCAGAACACCGCTGCCAAAGTTAGAGGTTAAAATGTTTCATAGGGGTTCCCCGAGCCTCCACAGGATCCTCCTGGGTGAGCTGACGTAAAGCTGATTCCAATGAACAGCCCTAAATCATTTAGCCCGGCAACGGTGTAAAAATGTCATATAATTGACGACCATTAACTGTATAATTGAAGAATATTTGCGGTCCGTTCCCAGCCTGCGAGGCCCGGCTCCGGGCCGCGTCAGGTGGTTCTCACGAGCAGAGGAGGTCTACTTTCCACGAAATGCCCATGTGGTCCGCACTTCCCTGACAACTGCGGAAACGTCATCCGCTCATGGTGACCGAATGACGGGGCGTCGGCCATTCAGTGAACAATGACAGCGGAATCTTAAAATAATGTTATTAAGATATTCATGAACAATGTATTAAACAAAGTGTGTGTGTGTATATATATATATACACGATTCTCTATATATACACGATTCTCTAATAAAAAGAAAAGTGGCTCACTTCACAAACATTTAACATCAATATGAGCTTTTAAGTTCATTCTCAGCTCTGTTTTTATTCTTGAGTTTAAAAAAACAGTTTAAAAAAAAAAAAAAAGGTTATTTATCTTCTTTATTCAAATTGTACCCTTTACACCAAAGGTAGCGTGCAGGTGGAACGTATTTAAAAAAAAAAAAAAAAGGCAATTGAACGCAGGGGAGGGTTTGTAAGGAGGACCAATATTTTATCACACAGACTGAGCGACAAGTTGGGGTTGTGTGTGTGTGTGTGTGTGTGTGTGTGTGTGTGTGTGTGTGTGTGTGTGTGTGTGTGTGTGTGTGTGTGTGTTTGTAGATGTGAGCAGAAGCGTGGACGACCAGGCTTCGGTACCTCTGAGTCCCTGCCGCCGCAGCTCCCTCTCCTGGATGAAACTGGTGAACATCTGGGTCTCCATGAAAACCTCCAGGAACCTTCTCAAGCTCTTCGAGGTCACCGCCTTACGGAAAGCCTCGCGCTGGAAGGAGGAGGCGGCGGAGGAGGGGGCGGGGCCGGGCGCGGCAGGAGACGAGGCAGGGGGCTCGTCGTCCCTCTCTGCTCCGCCCATGAAGAGCGAGTAATGGCCCACCATCTCCACAAAGAAACGCACAAAAGCCTCTGACACCACCGTGCCGAGCGAGCCGGAGTCTGCAAGGGGGGGAGAAGAAGAGGGGGGATGGACAACCTGGATTACACAGCGGGCCCGCCATCTTTAAAACGTCATTGTCACGTATGCCGATCAGCCATAACATTACGACCGCCTGCCTAAGATTGTGTAGGTCTGTCTTTTGCCCTCCAAACAGGCCTAACCCACTGACACCTGGACTCCACCAGACCTCTGAAGGTGTTGCTGTGGCTTCTGGCACCAAGATGTCAGCAGCAGATCATTTAAGTCCTGGAAGTTGTGAGGTTGGAGCCTCCATGGATCTGGACTTGTTTGTCCAGCACATCCCGAGGATGAAGGATTGGACTAAGACCTGGGGAACCTGGAGGCCGAGTCAACACCTTGAACTGGTTGTTGTGTTCCTCAAACGTTCCTGAACCATTGTTGCTTTGTGGCAGGGAGCATTATCCTGCTGGAAGAGGCCACTGCCATCAGGGAATACCATTCCCATGAAAGGATACGTGTCAGAGGAACATCCACATGAATGGCAGGACCCAAGGTTCCCCAGCAGAACATTGCCCAAAGCACCACACTGCCTCTGCCGGCTCGCCTTCTTCCCATAGTGCATCCTGGTGCCATGTGCTCCCCAGGTGAGCGACAGACAGACAGACAGACACACACACACACACACACACACACACACACACACACACACACACACACCCGGCCATCCACGTGATGGAAAAGAAAACGTGATTCATCAGACCAGGCCACTTTCTTCCATTGCTACATGGTCCAGTTCTGATGCTCACATGTCCATTAGTGGCGGTTTCAGTAGTGGGCGGTGGAGGGGGGGGCGCCCTGAAACAGGGAGAACTGACACCTGCCTATCAGAACCAGCATTAACCTTCTCAGCGATTTGAGCTGCAGTCGCTGGTGTGTTGGATCGGACCACACGGGCCAGCCTTCACCCCCCCCACGTGCATCAGTGAGCCTCCCATGACCCCGCTTGTCGGTTCGCCGCTTTTCCTTCCTTCGATAAGTCCTGATAGGTCCTGACCTCCGCAGACCAGGACGAGCTGCAGTTCTGGAGACGTTCTGACCCCAGCCGTTTTGCCGTCGCGGTCCGGTCCTCGTCAGAGCTGCTCAAATCCTTTTTTTTTTCCTGCTTCTAACACGTCAACTCTGAGGACCAAATGTTCCTTTGCCATCTAACATACCCCGCCTGCTGACGGGTGCCATGGTAACCAGATAATCGTGCTGCTCGCCCCGCTCGTCGGTGCTCGGAATGTTGTGGCTTGACCCATGCGCATCTCGACGGAGGTAATAATTAGCACGCTTAGTCACCATTCGGTAGGTCCCCCTTGTCGCAGGCCAGCTCCCTCCGCTTGTCCAGCACGTGTTCAAGAGCTGCCTGCAGCTTGTGGGGAAGAATGGAGTCCTCATCATCCAGCTGAGGAGGAGGAGGAGGGGAACAGATGTTAGAAAAAAATAAAAATAAATCTGCTTTCTGCACTTAATTCACATCTGGTAGAGTCTTCCCGATCATAAAGGATGAGTAGATTTCTGCAGGTATCAGCAGGTTCTGGCTGTTTTTTGCTCTGGTTTCTATGGGCCTCGCTACCTGTCGTAGGAAGCGGCTGTTGCCGAGGTCGACCACCAGGACCTGAGGGAAGAGCCGGGAGAGCGATGTCATTTCCTTCAGCTATTGTTCAGTCGAGAAGGGGGCTAGGGGTGTTGCATTCAAGGACACAACAACAATCTGCGATTCAAAACGACAAGACAAAAACCTCTTACCTCCTCTATGGGCAGCTCCTTCAGCCGGGGCAGAGAGCTGGAGAGGAGGCCGACTATGAACGGGGTCGGCGTGCAGACGATGTCCAGCATGGAGGGGGGGAGCACGGGGATGTACGTATGCTGCCAGGTGAAGGGGTAGAGGAGCGCCACCACCGCGTGGCAACACTGAGACAGGGTGCTGCCGAAAGACAGGGGGGGAAAAAAACAACAAAAAAACGGGTTACGTCTTACGGGTGATGATGACACAGAGTTCATGGCTGGTTTTGGACGTGGTAATACGCACAAATAAGTGTGTAAATAAGCGATCAAGTCAGTAACTAAATAAGCATCTAAGTAAGCAGGTCAGTAAGCAAGAAAGTAAATAAGTAACCAAGTCATTTAGTACTTAAAATAAATAAATGAATCAGTAAGAAAGTTAGTCATTAACTAAGTAAGTACAAAAGTAAGTAAGTAAGAAAATGAATAAATGAGTTGGACAGTCATTCAGTAAGTAAGTAAATAAAAAAATAAATAGGTCATTAAGTAAATAAGAAAATAAATAAGTAAGTCAGTCAGAAAATAAATAAGCATGTAAGAAAACACATGGATAAGAAAGTCAATCACTCAGTAAGTTAATGAGAAAGTGAATGAATAAGTAAACAAGTGTAAATAAGTAAGTTACTAAGTAAATAAGCAAAAATGAGTAAGAAAGTCAACCAGTAAGTGAATAAGTAAGTAAGACAATACATAAACAAGAAAGTCAACCAATTAGTAAGTAAATAAAAATGTAAAGAATTATGCAAGTAAGCAGGTAAGTCGGCTTGTAAGTAGGTAATGAAGTAAGTCAGTCAATGAGTAAATTTAAAATAGAAAAGTAAGTCAGTAAGGCAGTGCAATTGTATATATGAGAACTGCGAGCAACGAGCCACACAGCATGCAAAAATACGAAAGAGACTGACTTTCGACTGTAGAGGAAGAAAACTGATGAGGCTCATTATGCACAAACGTTAAATACCAGGAATAATGTGCCGCCCTCGACGTCACCGCCAGCGCAACAAGAGGTCCTTGTGTTCCGTGCGAACCGAGCTCGCATTCGTAAGCGCACAATAATCCGATAAATCCAACTTTTTTTCTTTTTTTTGCGTCACCCGTTTCCTGCTGCTCAAATTCGGCGAGGTTGTTTCATGGCTTTAATTAGATAAAATTTCATTCAATTTCAAGAAAGAAATTGGGAGGAAGGGGAGCACGGAAGAGGATTAGGGCCACTGAAGTAAAAAATCATATTTCTGAGAAAAAAGTCAGAATTCTGACTTTTTCGGAAACCCCAAAAAAAGAAAAAATTGGGAGCAAAAGGAAACAAAAACCAAACCTCCCAAATTTTTTTTCTTGGTTTCCAAAAAAAGTCAGAATTCTGAGATTAAAGTTAG
>CAAKHG010003811.1:50029-51274 GCA_901007715.1 Dactylopterus volitans
AACAACTTCTTCTTCTTTCTCTTTCGGTTTCACCCTACTCAGATGGTCACCACGGCGAATCGTCACCCTCCAGTTCTCCCTGTCCTCTGCACCTTCTGCTCTTGCTCCAGCTGTCCTCACCACATCCATGAATCTCCTCTTTGGTCCACCTCCAACAACGCATCCACCGTCCCTCGTCTCTACACACATGTCCAAACCATCTCAGTCTGGCCTCTCCAGCTTTGTCTCCTAACCTTCCAGCCTCTGATGAGCTCATTCCTGATTCCTCTTCGCTCCCACAGAGGATCTCGTCATCTTTAGCTCTGGCTCCCGTCCCTGTCTGGCCGTTGCTACCCTCTCCAAAGCCATCACAACATGGCAGGTCTCACTTCCACCCTATAAACCTTTTCTTTCACTTTAGCCGACGCTCTTCTATCGCGGATCGCTCCCAACAAAGCCTGCTTGATAAAATTGGCGGAAAAAATCATGTTTTCCCCAGGATTTCCTACTTCAGCACTGCTGTCGCCTTGGTTACCTTGAGAGGGAACTGCTGCGTGACCTCGGGCAGGTACGGGACGCCCGCCTTGGTCTTGTGGAGCGCCACGACGATGAAATACTCAAAGAGCTTCCTCTCCTGCAACTCCATCAGATCCCGCTCCAGGGTCCGGTACCTCCCGGTCTGCCTCAGCATGGACTGGACCGACACCAGGCGCTGGCTGTGAGCTGACGGGCGGACATATTTCATGCAAACACATCCATCCATCCATCACACAGCACCAAAAGATAACACAGGGGCCCGTCGTGGGGACACCGAACTCATGAGATGACGCCGGCATGAACCTACTGAGCAGCTTAGCCGCAGCGCGCAGCGGCGGCTGCTGCTGCGCCTGTTTGCTCTCACCTTTCAGCTTCTCCTCCGTGTCGCTCTCCGACTCGCTGTTCTCATCCGTCACTGTGGCAAAGAGGGAAAGCGCAACATCAAGAGACGGAGGGGACGGCAGTTGCACTAAACGAAAAAATTTCAGGGGAAAAACGCCCCGCCGGGACCTTCGGTCCGGATACCATGACCCAAAAAGACGGTGCCTTGCGCGAAAGGGGAAGTGACCGCATACGGCATGACCACGTATCATTTATTTTATGGACAGGGAACTATAAAGCAATCAAACTGTTCAGGGCTGTGGAGGAAGGACGTTAATAAAAGTGTGTGGGTGGGGAGTTGAAACTGTTGGCGTGTATATATATATATATATATATATATATATATAT
>CAAKHG010003819.1:10396-21736 GCA_901007715.1 Dactylopterus volitans
TTGAAGAAGGAAACTGTAAAGGAAAAAAAAGACTGAGGTTCAGTTGACTCCTCAACCAAATGGTTAGAGTTCCATTCAAGCCCCCAGGACCCCACAAAGTGCAGTGGTTTTGGCAACAGTGCCTAGACGAAAGGGGAAGGAAGTCCTGCGCAGGCAGCTCCTGATGTGTCATGAACAGTTGGAAGAATCCCGACTGGTTTTGCCAGAGCTCTGTTGTGGCAGTTGAGTCATCAAAAGCTCTTTGGCTCTCACAGAAGCCAAACCAAACTCAACACACAGTCAGCTGGGCTGCAGCACATCCTTAAAAGGACAGTTACCTTCACTAAAAGGCTGATGGCATGTTGTGAAGTGTTAAGAGTGAGGCTCTGAACTCTTTACATGCTGTAAAGGACAATTCTAATCAGTGTTTCAACCGTCTCTTGAGTGAGATCATGATGACGACCATTTTCCTAAGTGTTGAGTCAGCCAGACACTGTACAACCATAAAAGCTGGAAAAAAAAAACATTTAGGCACCATTATCTGATGTTGATAATTTAAGAATACAATATGAAGTCAAGCCCTGCGATGTAAATTGATTTACAGTTTTTCTCCTATTTTTTGGTATTGGCCACCGTTCTTCTACTTACCATTGAGCCAGTAAATGTTTCAGTTATCAGAATCAGAATTCCTCATTGCCATTATGCAGATCCGATTTGGAGATCTAACAGCAAAGTCATTGTTTGATGAGTGATCGATTTACAAATATGGCCCTTTTGCGTTTGCATAGGTGATTTCTTTAAGTTGTAAAATTAACAACTTACTTCTTGCTTTTTTCCTTCTACCTCCCATATCAGAAGTAGGTCAGTATGCCAAGCACATTCCTGAGGCCAGGCGAATAAGGCTGTTTACGTTTCGCCAGTTTCCTGACCCTTGAACACTGAAGCACAGAAGCTGTGCGATCTTGCTTTTCCTCCTGTGTGTGATGAATGACACTGATGCTCAAAGGCCAAAGCAATATTCCAAAAAAATGCATGTGCGTGGCGCTCGCACAAGTTAAGTGTTTCATGTTAAGCCATATAAAACTTTTTTTTCTCATTTGGTTGTAAAGTGGTGTTGTAGAAAAACACCTTACAGGTTGCCATGCTAGGTGACTAATGAAATCTTCCCTGTATGTGATTTCTCTCATGTCCCAAGTAATTCCTATGACTTTAAAAAAAAAGGGAATATCAGCATTTTTTTAGGCCAATGATTTTGCTATTTGGATGTTAGTGGTCACATTTTGCTTTGCTCTGCATTGTTTGTTGTAGCATTTTTTAAACAGCAAAGTTAGGAAGCAATTTGCATAGTCAGTGGGACATTTAGCACTTAAAAAAGTCAGACATTATTTTTTTAGGGTTGTTGGTGACCCAAACAATGATTAAAATAAATGTGAATGCGAGATTTTAGCAATTTGGAAACATGACATAACGTGACTACTAATGTTCTTCTGTCCCTGTCAGAAATGGAAATAAGCAATATAAATGTCTTCACTGTTCAAGTGACCCTCTTGTCAGCAGGATTGTATGAAAAACTAGCTGGCATTTGTACTTGTAACTTGGTGGAGGGGTGCAGCATGGATGAAGGGATAACCCTTTAAAATGTTGAGCAGACTGGGACATTTTCCTCTGGAAATATAGTTTGACATTGGTGGAGTAAAGTCCATATCTAGCGGCAGTGTACTTTTAGATTTCTTACTGATTGTGTGGTATTAGTTCTTATGCCAAAGAAGTTCTATTTTTAACCATGTTTTTCAGAACCTATTTGGATTAAAACATTTTTATGGGTGCGGTTTGGCCTAATAAACTACTGATTAAATGTAATGTATAGGGGTGTAACAGTACACAGAGGTCACAGTTTTGTATTTATCTCAGTTTTGGGGTCACAGTTCGACACAGTTCAGTACAATGGGGGGAAAAAGGAACCTAAATTCCGAAATGCAAAATTTTAGGTCCCTTTTAACTTATTTTGGACAGATGGTCATACCTTGTGTTGTTCAGAACTACTTAAGATGGTTGGTACAGCCTATGGTATGTTTAACAGTGAGCAAAACACACACTATCATATAAGTCATATTTTTATAGGGCAATGGGTCAAAATCGGCTAAACTGTAAAGCATCTTGTGTTTATAAAAGTAGAAAATTAATAGATTAATGAAAAAGTAAACCCGTACATTAGCACGGGTTCAATTTGTTCCATTTACAAAAGGATGCATTTCAACATTCAAAGCTTAAAATGCTCGCACCTAACTCAGTCACTGCTTGTGTATGTTGGTAAATCTGACTGGCTTACGTACACAGGTTGGGATTGTGCTCCATCACTTTTAATGACTACTTGAAGCGGAGTCCTCCCATACCAATATGCATAACAGCTAAATCGTAAATGCCATTAGTCTCGGTAATGTGTCTGGCCATCTTTGCTTTCACAAGTAGGGGCTTTTTAGAAAACTGCAGGGATAGGTCGTTGGATTCCTTTTCTTTCATGGAGCTCCAGTGATCGGTACATCTGGGTGAAGCCATCTATTATGAATTAGCATGTTCAGCGTGTGCTGCAAAACTGATGAGTGACGCCATCTGAGTGTCATCTGAACTTGCCGTAATTACTCTTCTGCTGCTTGTGTTTTGCTTTGTTTTTCTCATCTTCTTCTGTTGTTTTAGTGCCAGCGAACAAACAGCTTTTATGCTCATTACGGCCACCTGGGATGGAGTGTGGGCACTACCAATTGTGACTGACCCCTCTTCCCCCAGTCCGCCCATTCAGACGTATTTGTTGTATAACTGTGTGTACCAAACCATGATGTCTTTCCCCTGATGGTTTCATTAGGATTGCTAAACAGAAATAGATTTTTTTTTTTTATAAATATAAGTTGATCTGAAAGTCAGAGAAACCGGGACAGGTCAAGTTACACCTTCGGTTTCTGATGAGGCTTTTACAATAGCGTCCTGCTGAGTACAAGGAAAGATCACGGTAAATAGCCGTTTCATCAAGTGGATTCAAAACACCTGTATGAACCTTCAACATCTAACGCCCTGTTTATACGGCAGCATTTGTGGGTAAAACAATGCAAAACCTAATTTGCATTACGACTCTCTGTCTACTAATTTTACTTGAAATAAGCATTAAAAAAAAAAATTCTACATATTTCGACCGACATGACTCTCGGTTTACATTTTCCTGAAGTTTACCTGCCTTATAGTTAAATCAGGCGAAGCAACAATTCCACCTCATCGTAGAGTTCAGAGATGCTCTTCCTGCATATCTCTGCTGAAGTGAGCGGTTAATTGAGTTGCCTGGTTGTCAGTTTGAACCCGTGAGCTCGGTTACAGTTGCTCTGTCCAGTGCTCCGTCCCTGAGGGAGTTCATCGCCCGTACGGCCCCAGTTAGACAGGCTGACCAGCTCTTTGTCTGCTATGGGGGAACCAGGCTGGGCTCCGCTCTGTCCAAGCAGCGCTTGGCCCGCTGGGTTGTCCAGGTCATAGCTTGAGCCTATGATAGTGCTGGGTTCCCTCCCCTTGGGGGAGTGGTGGCCCACTCCACCAGAGGAATGGCCACCTCTTGGGGGCTCTTCCAGGGGGCTCCCTTGGAGGATGTTTGCGCAGCGACCAGTTGGGCCTCTTCTGGGACCTTTGCAAGGTTCGAAAGGCTGAATGTTGGTTTATCTGTAGCCTCTGCTATCCTGCAAGCAGGCCAGTGAGGTGCGTGGCCCCTGCCATGCTGGGATATGGTTTCAGGGTTGGTGCTCACCCGGTGGTTATGTTATTGTGGGCCTTCTTCTGTCCACAGAAGAGGAACAGAAGAGGTGGCCAGTAATTTCTTCTGCAGCAGGTGACCTTCGTCTGTCTTTGGCTGTTGTGCCCTCAGGCTTTATACTTTTTCCTCAATTAAAGGTGTTCTGATCAGTGAACTGTTGTCCTGAGTGTTTTTCAGCCTCACTACACCTCCTGCCTGACCTTATTTGCTATTCAGTTGGCCCATACGGTGGCGTGTTGACTTGATATGAAATAGAACGGATGGTTACAGAAGGTAACCGTGGTTCTATGAATGAAGGTCAACACGCCAGCTTGTATTGTCAGTCAGTAGGCTGGTTCGGCCTCAGTCGGAGAAAAGAGACTGAGCAGGTGATCACACAGCTGTATTAGTAGGCTCTGATTGCGCCCAGAGGGCGGAGGTGTTCATTTTCTAATTGTCTCCTGAAACAGCTCACCCTCGGAGAGGGTGACCCATACGGTGGCGTGTTGACCTTCATTCATAGAACCACGGTTACCTTCTGTAACCATCCGTTCTGCATTTTCATAGTCATGGTGTGGTCGCTGAGGTGGTACTTTTTTAAGGTGATGAAAAAGATTTGTCATGTGTTCTGTCTTCGTTGGCAGTGACTGGAGGCATATTATTATATCATTAAGATTGTGTTAACCTGTGCATTGTCACTTGTTACTTGCTTGCCCCTCGACGAGACTCTTTTTCTCCTCTGTCAACGGTAACATAAGGTCGAACAATGTTTACCCCAGAAGATGGGTGTGTACTTCGACATGCAAGCCAACAACTGCAGACTGACTGGCTGTTGTGCATATTTTTGCCGTGATAGGCTATTGTATCCATCAGTATTGAGTAAAACTCTCCATATGTCATCATTACCGACATAAATTTGCCATCGTCTCCAAACGAAAACACATACTGGAGTATAAGGAAAAGAAATGTCCTCTGCAAATGTTAAGTGATTAATTAAACAGCAGTGGGAAGAAAGCTGTCTCTCCAGGTCGGACATCACTTCCTTAGGCATTGTAAAGTCCATTAGCTGTCAGTGGTTTTATTCAGGGAAGGATGTTACCTCTGAAAAGGTTTTCAATTCTTTTTATGCACTTTTGCCTAACAAATGCTCTTAAAATACTATACATCTGCAGAATAGATTGTATTGCAAGGACATATTAAACAGAGTACAGAAATGGCTGTCTTGCAATTGCCATATCAGTGTGTTACCACTTCTTAAGCATTTATGTTGAAATTTGAAAACCAACAAAGATACCGTGATATATCATAATTTGAAGCACAGGTGCTTAAGATTATACTGTGATTACATTTTAGGTCATACTGCCAAGCCCTATTCTGAACAAACAGGAGCAGCTGGAATGCCGCTGAAAGTGAATGACATGTCTATACAGATGTTGCCACCTTCTGATTTGTCAGGTATTGGTGGTTCAGCTCACCCTGTTTTTATCCTCCTTATTTTTCCATCATTGCACACCATTAATTTCCATTTTCATATATATATATATATTTTTTTTTTCAAAAGACGATCTGCAAAGGACTTGATATGTTTGTCCTGTGTTTAAATGTAATCAGCACTGCACTTGCCAAACTTTAACTTGCCTCCTGCCTCACTGTGATGGGAATTTAAGTGTAATTTATTAGGAATCTGTTTTCATGCTGTCTTCTGTAAGAGCATCAGCACGTTTTCTGGCTCTGTGTGGGTGTTCAGTTACCTTTCAACTAGATCAGCCTGCTGCTCTGCACAGTCCACACAGGAAGGTTGACCTTCTTCTCATCCTTTGTGCATTAAGCTATTTGGAGGAATTGGCAAAAGGGAAATGATTCGGCAGTGTGAGGCTGAGAAGAAAACTATTGTTGCATACAGAATTCTTATGCTTCTGTCTTTTTGATGTTCACATGATCAAAACATTATTTGATATTTTTCTTAAAATGAGCTCACTTCTGAAATGAGGTGGGTGGTGGATTTCACTTCTAGATTGGATAATAGCATATCACAGCTCATACAACACAGGCACAGTCATTTTTCATTATTGCAATTAAAAAAAACAACCCATGAACTAACAGAGTTGCACTGATTGATCCACAGGTGTCTGCAATAGTCAGGTTTTGCCCACGATCTTTGGCCAGATGTTTTTTTATCAAATATTAAAAAAAAAAAAAAAACACAGTTCTGTAGCTGTCATTTTTGCAGTCTTGCACAGTGATTCATATCATATACACAGTGATGTCACTGCCACACACATGCCAATATTCCATTGCTGTGGAAGCTCTTGATGTTGGGAAAATCCAAAGCTCTCAATTTGTAATATCTGTAAGGGGAAAATAAGCCGTGGAGGAACAATAATGAAAATGCTCAGAGGTACAAACTTAATCTGACATTCAAAACATCACCACCCTGCTGGACATGGTTGATTTAGAGAAGCTTGCAAAGGCAGTATTGTTAAAGCCAAAGCTAGCTTAAAACCAGTTGCCTCTGCTATCTTCTATAGCATTCCAAAATCACGATGATATTATGACTTTTTAAGTTTGTCATTATCTAGACCTGTTATGCTTGTTCCAGAATCAGTTCTGGACCTTTTTTAAAAATCAGAAATGGGAATTAGCAAAGACAGCTGCAATCGTTGCATCTACATGAAATGACATACACAAAAACAAATAAAATACTCCAAAATTAGTCAATTTCCAAACAACAAGGCTTGGGGAAATGAACGAAATGCAGCATCAATGCAGCAGGTAGTTACACCAGTGCCACTGAGTGAGAGCCAACGTTGCATAATGAGTTTTAGCACCTTACATGAATTAGGGTACAGGTTTTTGCCCAACTGATATTTTGATGCCAGCTCTCAACACTACTGAGTTTATTGTCCTTATTGCAGAATAAGCGCCTCGAGCGTTTATTGTACAATTATTTACAAAACAATCAGGGATCAGAATAAAATGCCACGCTATTTTTGCCACCAAATGACAGTTTCTGTTCACTACAAGGCAAGAGGAGCCAATCAAAGGCCTGACACGTCCGGGTTAGGTCACACAGCGTGAATGCGCCATTCTGCCTTTGATGGCTTGTTGGCCTTGATAATGGGCACAGGGACATGATCAGCTCTACACACTAACTACACACCAGCTACACACTAACTACACGCTCCAAACACACTCCAAACACACGAAATGTCACAAACCTCTCAAATCGCAAAACTTGCGATCACTATTGCTGTTTCTCACTTGTGCACTCCTGTGCTCCCACAAATCTCCCCCCTTTCTCCGCAACCGAAGGTTACGTGTTGCCATAGAATTTTTTGGTTGGCTGACATGTTGGATTTTTACGCCAATAAGAGAGGGCCTGTCATGTTTTTGTTTGCTTGGAAGCGCTCTGTTTGCAAGCGCTTTCTCGGAATCACCCTTTTTCACTGGTTCTTTCTGTACGAAACGCAATGACAATATTCAGGAAAAGGCATTGGGGTAAGTTATTTATCACAAGTCTTGTTTTACTTTGGCCGATCATCACAGTTTTTAATATTTGTATATGGTTTGAAGTCCGCACTATCGACACAAGTTGAAACGGAGACTGAGTGGCTGCGTCTTGCTGCGTCATCCTAAAGCACTCATGTGATTTGGACGCGCCGGCATGTCCGCCGGTTAAGAATGACTTAGTTCCAAAGATAGGACCAGGCATCTACAAGTCCACATAGAAAAGTTCCTCATCACGGGAGTAGAGATGACTGCCACTCTGTCAACACAACCTGCTACTTGTTTACCATCTGAGCTCCTTGCAGTCACGCCCACGCACAGAGATTAGCGATAGCAAGTGTGGAAGTGACAGGATTATTGGCATGTGCTGGTTGTAGCTCAATGCTGCATGTCTCATCAAGGCTTTGCAACATGGCAGATTAAGGCTTTGGTCGTGTCAGACGATACAAACCATAAAGTTATTAAATAGCATATAGCCACACCTTTTTTTCTGTTTTGTTCTTGCACAAAATTAAGGAAAAGCGATATAGGTGAGCCAGTCCAACTTTAGCAAGGAATGAGAAAATGTCAGTCGTGGGTACTGTGATTCATGCTGTTTGTTGAGGCTTTAGCGTTGGCTTTCTATGAATGTAAGAAAGAGAAGCAAAAACATTGAGTTGTGCTGTAGTTTCCCACAGCCCAACAAAATGAGAAACATACCTTGTTAGCCTTTGTGTATTAAATATGTGATTTAGGCCTGGAGGGTAAGTTTTTATTGCCCTGATTTATATTCCTGTCGATTTCCACTTATGTCTAAGACCCACAAAACTAAAGAATCAGTCTGGAATGTTACAAAAAGTTAGAACCATTCAGAGTCACAGATATTGCTGGGTACACAGTTAAGTTGCTTGTGTTTTGCATTGTTGTTTATGATTATATAGTTGCAGTGCCTGCTCTACATTTGCAATGAAAGGCATGAAGGTGGTGAGGTGAGACAATGTTGGCCAAATAAAATGGCTTTGGCAAATACTAGCAGACTGATGAGGCTCAGAGTATTTTTACATCCATATGTATTCAATGTGAGAGAAAATTATGTCTGGGTGCCGAGAAGAATCAAAATTTTTGAAACGACACACAATATTTTGGACTCTTTGTGATTAGCACGCGCCATATGTGTCCATGAAGTCTGTTTGTTCCTTTTAGGCTGAACCATTTTAATGGTGAAATGTCACAGACGTAACATGTGCTTCACGTTCATGCTCTATGCTTGGCTACATGTGAGAATGCCTGATACAAGTAGGACCGGATTAAAAGCTAGTGTATGGAAGTGTTTTGGGTTTCATGAAGCAAAAAGAAAAAAAGATGTGAACAAGAACCACGATGTATTCAGAATGTGTCTTAATGAAATTTAATATTCAGGGAAAAGTTTAGTTTATTTGTGAGGACTTGTAAGCTAACTGATGGAAATATGTTGGTTAGTGTGACCTTCTACTTGACACATCTCTTCCATTTTTTTAGATAATAGAACAAAATTGCTAAGATTATCTTCATTATGGTTCATTATAAATTATAAGGTAATTAAAAATCAAACATGCATAGAAATCGTCGTTTTTTTAATGCATCTTAATGATATCTCTTATCTTATTATTATATCTTATTATATTATTGTCATATTCCATTTTCACCCTATAAATCTGTTGATGAATTTTTGTGTCTGTGCATGCGAGAGCATGCATGTGTGTGCATGTGTGTGCGACAGCTGTGAATGTTTGTCACTGGGAAAGATTTGGAGTTAAGAGTGGAGCCAGGTGCGGACCCAAGTGGCCAGAGCGCCCCACGGCCCCACAGAGCAGACAGGGCCCACGGCCATGCACCCCAAGGACCATCATATGCCCACCCCCAAGGGGGGAAGAAGGGGCCCCCCTACCCACAGCAAGACGAGAGGGCGTCACCCCAGCCCGGCCCAGGTTCCGCCCCCTCAAGTGCAAGCAAAGTCCACGGCCTCAAGTCCCCACACCCCAGGGACCCGCTTAGACTCTAGGCAAGGACCCTGCCAACCCAGAGAGCCCCCCCCCCCCCTTTCATCCCATGAGTGGGGAGTGGGGCGGTACAAGGCCTAGGGCAGGAGTTCCCAAAGCCAAGGACCAGTTCACCAGACACGGTGGCCTCCCGCTCAGTCCAGGACCCGACTATCTACAGGCAAGAGTTAGGGTGGGGGCAGTGTTTCATGAATGAATGAGTCGTAGTTTTCTCACAATGAATATGTCGGGACGCATAGAATATCAAGAGTGGTGTAGCTATTCATGCTCCATGTTTGCTTTAGCTTCATCTATGTTGTCACTCTGTTGATCATAGTGATGATGGCTGGTGTGACAATCCATAATTACAGTAATTTCTAGTAATTGCTGCCGGCTTTTGATTTTCTAACTATGACAACTCTACTCTGCAGATTCTCCTTGATACATGCCATGGTATTGTAATGGTCCTCAATCACTTGTGGGGATTTTGACGTGAAGCTCTACACTTAACTTTTTTGCTTACGGCCTCAGTTTGTGCTCATTCTCAAAACCATTTCTGACGTGGGAACTATAGCTGAAAGTATTACAGAAAAACTTAATTTATTGCTTATTTAATTGGGATGGGACACAGTAATCGACCATAAACCTCAATTTAATGGACTCAATATCAAAACTGCTCTCGGTTTAAGCCTCCTCTGTAATCTTCTTCCTGTCTTTGTTTAGAGGGGAGCCAATCATCAGAGATTCCTTCAGAAGATCAGTTACTGTATGTACATTAACACCTCCCTGCCGTGTTGAGTTGTAATAAAGTTTTAAAATGTTGGTGCCACTCGATGGTCTGATGACATAATTATCAACATGTAACTATTTAAAGACACTGAAAGTCTCACAGCATTGTTGCAATAGCTGTGGTATTAATAGCAGTGTTTCGACTTGTATGTTTTAACTCAGCAGATTTAAATGAATATGCAGTCATCAAGTTGTCCAGAGGCCTGATAATTTCCCACTGATTTCACTAAGAGTTTTGAAGCAGAGAGACATTTAAAACATGCAGGGGAGTGGGTCCAGATGGCCAGGATTGGGAAACATTGATTTAGAGTGAACTAGAAAACATGCACAGTGATGTATATTTAAGTGCTTTGTTAACTGCATATTCTAATAAGGTATTAGTAAAATCTTCATCGACTAAGTTTTTCTTCCAACCCTCACTTGCTCACTAATTACCTGTGGCCACACGAGAACATGCACTGGAGCAGAGTCTACCGATGCTTTTCACATGGAGTCATTTAGAGTTTCTTGGACAGGGAATGGAACAAATGGGAATAAACAAGCTGAGAAATAACACAGTCCAATCCATATATTATTTCTGTTTTTTAAAAACAACTACATATTGTAGGTACTCTGCTCCGGCACTCAAAAACAGGGACATCATTGCAGCCTTTTCTTCTGCCTTCCAAGTCTACAGATGGATGAGAGGAAAGGAGTCAGGATATTTAATTCGTAGTTTATCTGAGAATCAGTTATCCCGTAGCTGGAAAACTAACATAGGACAAAATTTAAGGACACACGCTGACACAAACAAGCATCAGTCAGTCCAGTCATCCCAATCTTCACTGCTATGGTGGGAAAACAGTTGATTATATTTCTGCAGTCTGAGACCATCAGACCAACCTCTGATATACTTTAACAATCAGGTTTCCCTCAGATTAACATGATAAAAGGCATGTTTGGACATTATATTATTGTCTTCCTGTAGCAGTAAGCTTTTTTTTTGTATTCTTGGACTTGGAAATTTCACAAATTGAAAATTGTAGCATCATTTATAGTTCACAGAGACCAAACAAGAAATACAAAGGCTGTCATTTATTACCATTGGCAGTGAGTGACAGTATTTGCACGGTGTGGTCAAATGTGCAGCCTCCTGGCCTCATCTTTGTCACATAACTCTGTGTGTGCGTGCATGTGTGCGCGCATGCCGTATGCAAGGGCTGGCATGCATGTGTGAATTTTCTGGATGTGTGAAATGCTGCAGCTCATCCAGATGTCAACAGCTTTCAGTGTGTGTTGATCCAAAGCTGTTTGCACGTTCTA
>CAAKHG010003821.1:251-14670 GCA_901007715.1 Dactylopterus volitans
CCAAAATATGACAAAAAAATTATAAAATATTACAAAAAAATAGAAGTATGCCCAATATACACAAAACTATGCCTCTTATAAACAAATCAATAGAAAGCTGTCGTAAGTTGTTGTTTTTTTTTAAGAGTAATATTTAGCCATCATTTCGCCATTTTTTTTGGTCTGCACCAGATTAATAGATTATGGCTGGCGAGTATTATCACTCCGATCATACCATAACCACCGCCGGTCGTGGACATATACATAAATATATCTCTGGGAAGCGTCTTTTTGGCCACCGCGGGCTTCCCTCCGCGTCGGGCCGCGCAAAACAGTCCATTAAGATGGAGGCTCGCAGCCGTACATCATCGCCTCTTTATTGCAGCTAGCTGAATTGAGCCCGGCTAGCGGGGAAGCGCTGGGGAGGACGCCACAAGGGCATGTTGTTATCACGCGGCGGCACAACGGTACACACACGCACACGCGCACACACACAGATGGCACGATTTTACTCGCATGCAACGCACCCTGTATCGATTCATTTCAAGTGGCGGCCAGTTTTAGCCGGAGATTAGCGCTTAGCGATGCATCCAAACCCCGAATTTGGCCTCATCTGCGCTCCCAGTTTCCGCTTATTATAAGAGGTGACTTGGCTCCTCCCTCTTTTATTCCAAGGCAATAATTAATCAGTAATCTGTGACAGGAGCTGGGCTGGTTAAGGCTGGTCAATATTTCACGCGAGCAATGATCCAGTAAATAGATGTGCGAGGTGGACAGCAAGTGGATTATCAAACTGATTAGATCAGATTTGCTAACTTTACTGCGACAAATGGTGATCGGGGGATGCCGCCGCGTTTCATTACGATGAAATATTAATAATAGAGCGAGAATTAGCAACAACCGCTACCATATTTCACAGGGACTTTCAGTGGGACAGAGAGAAACTCAGGCGGCACCGCGACATCCTTCACGGTTCTGGTTGAGCTCATCAGTGTCCGGGACCGTCGAGATCCGGACCCAGAATGCATCTGTGATAAAATGCTATCCGCTAATGGCCAGAAGTGACACTGACTGAGTAACTTGCAGCAAAAAAAAAAAAAAAAAAAAAAAAAGAGCTCCTAGCAGCATTAGCCGTTATGCAATGCCCCTGGGAGATGGTACAAGAACTGGGAGTGGGAACGGAGGAGCCGGCGTTCTCCCTGTTATTAGTCAGGTTCAGAAATGGATGTTTGTGGATCTCGTTGTGCTTTTCTGGTGCACTTTTTTTTTTTTTTTTTTTTTTTTTTTTAATGATGTTTTAGGTGGAGGTTTATCGCCTACACCACAGCCAGCCAGCAGGAGGCAGTCACGAACCTTTCAGCTTCACTCTTGAGGCGCTGTCACGCTGCGTAGTTTCACGTGTTTATCAAGCAGCCATAACATTATGACCGCCGCATGCGTCAGCCCTGCAATGAATTCCCCCTACAGGAGGAGTTTTATTGTACTTAATCTGTTCTAGAGACGTGATGACTGTCATTGGGGCTGTAATTTGCGATGCCGTTGAACTTTGTTGGGTTATACTGAGAGGCGTCCCTAATATTTTGGTCATCCCACTCATATGCATTAGGTTGACAAAATATTGTAACCCCAGTACAGTTCAACAGCGTCACAAACTACAGTCCCAACAACAATCATTCACACATGTCAACACCTCTCACACACACATTCAATCACAATTCAGCGTAAAACTCCTCCTGAAGGGAGAATTTATCGCAGTGTGTGTCATTATACTCTATGCTAAACACGCAGTGGTCATAATGTTATGGCTGATCGGTGTGGCACAACAAAAAACAACCAAACGGGGACAACAAATGTTTGCATCTGGCGGTGGAGGCTAACTGACCAAATAAACCCGTGTGTTTGCACGCAGGAGGAAGCCGCCGCTGACCTCTTGTGAGTCACGGGGGGGAAAAACCCACGACGGCCTAATCAGAACTTCGCGCGCTCGCCCGCAAAACTTTTGGAAAACGGTCATTAGATGAAATCATATCGCGTTTGTTTATTTTTATTTTTTTTTCTCCGCAATTAGAGCACCGGCAACCATATTTCAAGCATTGTGCAGCCGAGCCCAGTCGCGGCTCGCAGGAGTCGACCTCCGCGCAACCCCGGGGAGATGTTCTTGAGAACGCGCCGACCGCGCCAGTGCTTCCTCCTTGCTCTCTTTGCGCGACAGTTGACTTTGCTTATGCAACGCCGGCGCCGACGGCACAGCTGCCTACCTGCGGAGCTCTGAACATCCTTAACGCCTACCTACGCAGTGGAGGGGGGGGGGGGCGGAAAAAAAAATAAAACAAATACGCAGAGGCGATAAAGGCATATTGTCGCCCCTGGGAGGATTCCAGCCGCCGCCGCCGCTCTTATGCCGCGCTCACATTCTGTAAACATCAGTTATAATAAAAGTCTGCCGGCTTTTTTTTTCTCTTCTTCATGCCAGACAGTTGCTTTTAGATGAGCTCATCAGGTCAGACGATGTTTCATACTTATGTAAGACAATGCAGCGACCAGGCGGGGCTGCTCTCGGCGCGGCGTTTTGTTTTTTTTCTCCCAAAGAGGCCGGTTTTTGCCCACCGGATGCAAAATTACCTGGAACGTCGGTTTATTTATCGCGCGTTCGTCCGACTGACTTGACGAAAGAGACGCGATGATGCGTTTTCATTTCCCGTAAAAACAGGCGTGATGATAAAACAATGCGAGGGAGGTGTGTGTGTGGGTGGGGGGCGGGGGGGGTGTGTATCCAGTAACAAGGGTCATTAGTCTTCTGTCTGTGCAAACCAAGACAGAATTATGGCCCTTTGTGAATCACATGCCTTGTAACTGTTATCCAAATGGACAATTAAATTGACTTCCCGCCATAAAGATGGAAATATTACCTGCTTGTACACACAGTAACAGATGCCTGTTTTAATGCCGGGCTACTTTACAGTGATGAGTGGGCAAGCTGCTCGCCGCGCGCGCGCACGCTCGCTCGCTCGCTCGGCGGCCCCGCGGGGGCTCACAAGGGTGGATGTGGAATAACGTGCTTGAATCATCGTCACCGCCCCGCCGTCGCCATGTGCCTTTTTATCCGGGCACGCCGATCGGGCTCCCGACGTTGCGTCCGCCGCATGTTTGCCGTAGAATATGATGCAACGGCCCTGCAATCGAGCCTCCCTCCGCGGGGGGGGCAGGCTCGCGTTGGACTTCTATTCCATCTGCTTATGAGAGGTGTTGATATATTTTAGTGTTTGTGACGTTTTGGAACAGTACTGGGTTACGCTGAGAGGCGTCCCTAATATTTTGGGACATGGTATTTTGCATGTGTCCAAAAT
Organism: Dactylopterus volitans; assembly: GCA_901007715.1. Taxonomy (NCBI): domain Eukaryota; kingdom Metazoa; phylum Chordata; class Actinopteri; order Syngnathiformes; family Dactylopteridae; genus Dactylopterus; species Dactylopterus volitans. The sequence goes on from CAAKHG010003821.1 coordinate 3,578, forward strand.
ATTAGGGACGCCTCCCGGTGTACCACCGTTGAACTGCACTGGGTTACACTGAGAGGCGTCCCTAATATTTTGCATGTGGCCAAAATATTAGGGACAGCGGCGATATGGTGTTTGTGATCTATGACGACTGGAACAAATATACCGTCTAACAGCTCTATCAGGTGGGCACGCGGGTTTGAACTACACTTCCTCTTTCACGAGTGTCTTTGGACATTCATTTCCTGTTTTATTTTGTAGTTTTGGCCTCGTGTGTTTGATATTCATTTAACTTCCTACTTCTCTATAGTTTCGTGCCCGTGTGATTGTCTTTGTTTGGGCCTGATTTGGGCTTTTTTTTTTTCTTCACCTGACAGCTGGTTATGTCCACTGCTCAAAAGTTTTAGGACTTTGCCTTTTTTGCGAATCGTTTTTCTGCTTTTACTTTAAACTCTATTAAACAGAACTTCTCCCGGCCTCACCACTGCCTTGGCCTCCTTATCTTTACACCAAAAGCATGCTAACCAAGAGCCACGCAGCCCCCTGGCTGCTAACCGCTGGCCTGCTGGCCATCAGCCGGTCAGCCTCCAATGTGCTAGCCCCAGGTCTCAGCATCTTCTTTCCAGCAACCAACCTGGTTTTCCAGCAGTCAGAGGCTCACAGTCCCAAGCCTGACTGTCATGCCTGATCTGAGTCCACTAGCCTACTAACCGCCTGTCCTGAGCCAGTTAGCCTGCTACCTGCAATTCCTTAACCTCGAATGAGTCCACCCCCAAGTCACATGGCCCAGCAGAACTGCTTCGAGGCCATCTTCTGTGGTCCCACTCATGATGGCTCATGAAGATGGTACGGTCAGCTTGGGTTTCCGAGACCCCCCGAGCCTCCAGAACTGTAGCCCTCTTGTCTCAAGTCTTCTGTCCCAAGTTTTCAGAGGTGTGCCAACATTGTGGAAAAGTTCTCAGCGTTGCAGCCTCTCTCCAGGCTCCCATAGGTGCAGCCTCTCTGAGTTCTCAGGTGTGCAGCATCCAACCTGTGATGTGGCCATCCAGGTCTCCTGAGCAATGGCCGCAACCTAATACAATCCTCATTCTGCAGCCGTCTTTAGAACTACAGCTCCAGGTTCCAGCTCTGTGGTCCACCTATTTGTCTGAGCTGCAGCAGATTCCAGAGCTCGAGTCCCCCGAGTTCAGAACAACTTAACCTTCAGCATTGGTCCGGAGGCTTTCCTCGAGTACGACATCTCCTTTGTCCCTTGCTTCGGGGCCCCTGGTCTGAGCCGATCTGCCTGTTGTTCCTGTTGTTTAAGCCCCTGGGCCATCCACCTGTGGTCTCCAGTTTTGCCACTCTAATGCCCCCCCCCAGGCCATCTGCTAGAGGTCTCTTGTTTCACCACTCTCAGGTCCCGAGGCCTTACGCCTGGGGCATCTTGCTCTGACCCGTCTGTTCTCCCAAGGCATCCTGTTCTGCACTTGTCCGGCCCCCCCGGGCCTTCCGCATGAGCTCTCCTGACCTGACACTGAAACCTGAATTGACTTTCACTTTCATCCTCAGAAAATAATCAAAACAATCATCTAGTTACTTATTTATGCGTGTTTTCCAATAGCTGAATGGCCTCGTGTGGTCCTGACCTTGTTAGCCAATTAGGAAGCTATAAAATGGAGCACAAAGGCATGCTGTTTTGAACCAGTTGGTAGAATTCCAACCATTGTGGTTGAAAAACTGAATCAACCTGGAGAGGCCGCTAATTTGTTCTGATGTGACCTGATTTAAAATGGGTTGAGTTTTTTTTTTTTTTTTAAACCCCAAACAAATTGCCTCTCGATATGACACCATACCGAAAGAAGCATATCAATGACACATGAAGGGATATCACCTAATTAAAGGACAGAGAAATGTCGTAAATGTCGGCAAAGGGAGGAGCCAGATCCGATGTGAGGTGATGCTTTGCATTTTTATTCCTCACTTGCTGATGCGAAGAACATAAAGACAGGAAGGTGATTGTTTTTATATTACAGTGAGTGAATATGGTTGTATTTAAAAAAAAAAATCCTTTTGCTTCATCAAAATAGTAATTAAACATGAAAATATGGGTTTAGTACTGTAAAGATTTGGTTGGCTGATTGCAAAAGTGTAAAAGTATCTGGGTGGTGGGATTATTGTCAGTTTAACAATGGATAAATTACGGTTTAATCAGACTGCAGTTGGAAATCAATGCACATGGTGGCAACTCGCTGTTGCAGAACCCAAGATGTTATGCTACAAGACAGGAAGAACACGTGAGAGCGTTGGCGGGAGTGTCCGCATTTGACGTTGAGGTAAAAAGAACGTGCTGCCACGGCAACGTCATCTTCACACGTCACCGACTGCTCTGACGGTTTAACAACTCCAGTTTCAATTCAAACAGTTTTTTTTTTCTTTTTTACCTTCATTCGTCCCTATAAAAATGCGGAGTTGCCGGTCACAGACAGCGCGTTGTTTATCTCCCAGCTGCAGATTGGTGCCATAAAGAGTAGTAAAGGCAGTGGATGGTGATGTTCCCGTCTTTATGGGGCAGCGGCCGGTAACCACGCGTGCGCTTGGACGGTCGTAAAAAGCGCCATGGTCCCATCCCCCTTGACAACGCATGAGGGGGAAATACCCGCGATGGCACCCAGAAAAAACGCGGAACTAAAGCAAGTATGATCGTTTAAGTGAATACGTTATGTTGTTGTTGGAACCGGCTCGCCCGCTGAAAGATGGAAACATGTCAACAGCCAAAAAAAATAAAATAAAATTTGCATTAGGATCAAGCTGATTCGCCTCTTGTCGCCTCTGGGGTGCACGAGCCTCCATTCGAACGCCGGCCGACCACGCTTTCCAATAATTTTTATAGACACACACACACACACACACACACACAAACACTCACACACACACACAGAAAGAGGGATCTCCCCTCTGGCCTGTGTTCTGCGGCGCTACAGTGATGTTTCTGACGGGATAATCTGCGCGTTGTGTGACAGCCCATGTGAGGAAGGGATTACATACAGTATTTATTTGGGGAGTTTTCATCCCGACTTTGCCATCTGTCGCCGCTGGCGCGGCCGTGGGACATTTGCTGACAGAGTGGGCAGGGCGGAGAGTGTGTGTGTGTGTGTGTGTGTGTGTGTGTGTGTGTGTGTGTTCATGTGTGTGTACACAAGTTGGAGACAAGAGGAAGTCAGGAGCAGGAACCACTGAGCAACCGTGTCTGAAGCGTAGCCCTTAAAGTGTTACACCGCCTGCATTTTAGAGAGGATCCCAAATCCACCTTGATTCCCTCTTTGGGGGTGGGGGTGGGGGGGGGGGGTCGTCTTGATGGTTATGCATTCTGGTGAAAATCATGCTGTCACATTCAAGCCTGGGCCCGGGACACACACGCCCTCACCCTCTCGCTCTCTCTACCCTAACATCTCTCCGCAATGTCAAATAAAGCATCCAATGTCAACTACAAATAATCTACAAAAGAAAAGATTTCTTCCTCCCCACTCTCTCTTCCCCCTCTCACACACACATATGCATGCACACACACAGACAAGAAAATGACCCCGCTTCTCACTTGATTTACTGCCCCAGTGAACATTTTCCTAATGACTTTATGGTCTCCATACTGCATGATGTCCACTTTATAAATCATGGCCCCATTCAGAGTAAAATAGACCAGAAGGCGGGGCTACGCTTTGGGGCGGGGCTACTTTGTGACTGACGCACCGCGGCGACCTTTCTGTGTCGGACCCCCACCCCCCCTCATCCAACTCTCTCATCCAAACAGAGAAATTGTCTGAAAATGGGGATCCACAAACCCGCAGATGACGTCACGCTGACCGTGTGCAGTTTTGGACTCAGTCTAGTATCTTGACAAGCATCCTTCAGCACTAGTGGGAACAAAAACTGAACATCTAGCAGCAGTTTTGTTTTATATAACCAACCAGCTCACAACTGTGAATGGCACCGGCTTGTTCTTGATGCCATTGTTTTAGTCCGTTTAGTTTTAAGGCACCAAGCTCTGTGATTATTCCATTATTAACATTCAGTACATGGCAGTTCAGTGGAGTATTTAATTCAACTGGGGATATTAAAAACATCTTAAAAGTGCAAATGCGCAGCTTTTTAGACATCGCCACTTCCACTAATGTACAATGTACAAAGACAGAGAAAACAAACGAGAGAGGTGCGGATTTGTTGCCCATTCCTGGTACATTTTCCATAAACCACTTCTCTGGTCCCTCACTTTTCTCCCACTGCACCATTATTATAAGAAACTCTTGTAGGTCTATTTGCACTTGTCGAACACACAGCAAAGAAGCAGGTTTGCTGACAAATGTGAGCTGCCGGCTCACAATATTAAATGTGGAGTCGCCTTAATCTGGTCTTTCTTTGGTTTGGTTAACTCTGCCAAGAAGGGACTTATTTCCACTGCCCTTATTGCAGAATGATGTAAGAACTTCCAGGCTAGTATTCCTGGGGGGTTGGAGCACGAGCCAAGGAAGAACCGATTAAATTCTGGGACCAATCCAGGATGTTTTAGTCACAATTTCTTTTAACATTGAGTTTTTTTTTTTAGGATTTTCACTCATTTCCAATGGGCATTTATGGAAAAAAGTCAGGCATATTACAATTACAACAAGTATTAAATTGTAGGATTTAGTGCTAATCCTGATTAAGGTCTGGATCCAGTGGAACAGAGTATATTTTTCATAGGCAAGGGATCTTAAATATGTAAGAGCACTATTGGTCTTAATAGGTTTAGTATATATTCCATATGGAAATAATGGTTTCAGTAGCAGATTAGCATATAATGGGAAGATTGGGTTACTGGCCTAAGTGGAGCTCTGCACACTTATGAGTAAAAACCACCCTTAACAACTACGATATTTCACACGCTGTAAAACGTGACGTTGATAACAAAACTGTGCCTTGGATCAGCACTTAAAATGAACACGTTAAACGCTCCATGCTAGCGCGCATGAACATATCCTGCATGTGTGCGGGCGTCTTCTCACCCAGGCTGCGGTTGCTCAGGTACTGCCTGAGGCTGATGTTGCCCAGCTGGCTGGGCGTGACCTTGCCCACTTCCAGCGCCACGGCCGTGCTCTCGGCCACCGCCTCCATGCCCACACACACCGACTGCACCTTCAGCACCAGCACCGACACCTGCATGGAGGACGCACAAACACAATCAGGAAAACTGTGCTCGGCATCACAGCGACATCATTTTTAATTCATACCGGGGTTTTTTTTCATATTTTGTGTCTAGAGCACAGGAGATACAGGTTTTGGCGATCTCACTATGTCTTTGGTGGGTTCGTCGATGCTTTGCGAGGTGGCGCTGACGGTGTCCGGAGACGCGCCTCCCTCCTGCTCCTGACCGGTCGCGGCCTCAGTGGCGCTCTCGGTGGCACTTTGCTCACTGATGGCGTCCTTGAATCCCGAGATGGACACGTCATCTGTCCAGGGCAAACAACATGAATCTCAGACATGGCACACATTATGCAATAAGAGCTACCGTCTAACGTTGTGCAGCTTGAGGCTTTTGCCGCGATGCTGCCACCTTCTGGTCAAAACGGACCAGGTACATGCATTCGGAATTTCTTCAACCTTGCAGAGAGATTCCTTTTGCATCACCGCCAACACACAGAGGTCAAGATAGATATTTTGCGAGTGTTTGCTTGTTCCACCTCTCTCCAGGAGGCTGTAGTTGTCTCCGTCCTCCATCAGGTAGCTGTCTATGGAGATGTTGTCCAGGGACTGCAGGGACGGGCTCTTCTTCATGTGTTTGTAGGACACTGAGAAACTGGACTGGGAGCGGTCCCGCATCAAACGACCGCTACAGCACACACACACACACACACACACACACACAAACACACAAACACACAGAGTTGCGGGGTTACGCGCAGCAGATAGAAAGCAGATGTGAAAAAAACAGAACCAGGAAAAAAAAAAAGGAAAAAAAATCAGTATTAAAAAAATCAGCTTGGGGAAACACTGCGCATGCATGACATTAACTTTGATTGACGTGTTTACGATTTATTTATTAGACACTGATTGTTTGATTCATTCAGTGTCGACACTGAACATTTCAGATCGCTGCACCTTGGCGAGCGGACAGAGCTTAGTCATGAATTGAATATGGCTTCGCTCCTTTTGTGCGGTGGTGCTCTAAGGTCACGTAAGAACCGAGTGTGCCGTCTTCCCAAGCGCCAGAAACAATCTTAAGAAAATCACAACAGATTAAATCAAAGCGGTTCCCAAAAAGGACAAGAACACAAGGCTGGAAAAGAACAAAGAGCTCCCTGTTTCTTTTCTACTATGAGTCAACAGTTACACACCAAATATAACAAAAAAAAAAAAGGATTATTTGGCTCATAACACTCAGACAGGAACCAAGAGTATCATGCACACATGCAAATACATGCACACAGTGGGCTCACACTCACACATATTAGTACTGACGTGTATTCAAGGATCACGAGGACACCAACATACACATACTCATTAGTACAGCTAAGTCACAGATCCAGTGTCTTACATGTTGGACATGGAATAAAGGGAGATGGATCTGCTGGTGTTTGAGGAGCTGAGGAGATCAGAAACGACAGACAAACTTCCTTTCCTTGGTAGAGAGAAAACACACACACACACACACCTCGCATGGGTCAAAGCAGAGGTCAAGAAGCCAAGAAGGAAGTAGAATGGAAATGACAAGAACATACACACAACGTCGTCGGTGACAGATGACAGGTGGGAGGTTACACGCAGGATGTGGCAGCTTGAGGTCAGCCAACGTGAATAATGTCAGAGACACTCGAGACTCAACTCTCAGACTGGCAAACACTCATATGGGAGTTAAAACGCACGGCTCTTGTGTTCAAGAGTTTCAATTAGACAGAGACAGAATTAGGACAGCCGTTATCTGGTTTAGTCACGAAATCGAAAAAGAGGTTTTCTTAAATACCTGTGTAAAATCCTGTGACATAGAAATGAAAATTAGAAAAATTGTGCATCCTAAAACTAACATGTCCTGATGACCATGTGCACAAATCCAGTTATAATTTGTTACAGAGTGATAAAGTTCATTGTACAGTAAAATGTACCAGCAGCTACGGTGATTCCAGTGGCACAAGATTGCACTAAAAAGTTGTTTATAAATCTGCGAGACAGTTTTAACCTTTCTATGCATGTGCCGTATGCACTTTAAAATACACTCCGTTAACCCAGGTTTCCTTTAAAACATGTTACGTTGTTGCAGAATTCCTCAGCAGTTAACCTGATGAGTGTTGTGTTATCAATACTGCGAGCAAACTCAAGAAAATATGAACCAGTATGTGCAAACGTGGAATTCAGGGAGCACTTAAGGCTTAAGGCAACGCAACCAATTGCAGACAGCAGTGAAGTCCTGATGTAACTCGCTGTGATGCAAGTATGTGGTACACGGTAAAATACAATTCCTTTAATATGACAAACTGAATACCTGGATATTGACTGAGGCATCTTGGCAGCTGCAGCCTTGTCACCCACTGGGTCAGCCAGAGGGTCACCTGCCACTAGTTTGGAGTCAATTCCAGCTCCTACTTCATCAGCCCCAGCCACGCCATCCACTGCCCCGTCGCCACCTTCCTCTGAACTCCACTTCCCAGAGTTCTTCACTGAAGTCCTTTCCTCTTGTGCGGCTTTTTGATTCAAGTCGGGGCGTGTGGAGGAAGTGGAGGTGGGGACGAGGGGGGCAGGACCCTGCATGGATCTGCTTTCTGAGCCACATAGCAGCTGGTCTGCAGTGCAGCTCCCTTTGGCTGCTCCTTCAGATGCTTCAGTCCCTCTGGCACCCTTCTCCGCACCCTCGCCAACGTCGGCTCCAGGCTCCAAGGCTCCTCTGCTCTCCGACGGGGAGAGCTCTGAACCCAGAGGAGATCCTGAGCCCTCCGGCTGGGTGACAGGTTTGAGGAGAAGGGACACCTCTGCACTTTTCAGCAGGAGGCCCAGGCAGATGGTGAAGGGCTGGTGGTCTGCAGGATGCTGGGAAGGATCCTTGCGGTCCCTCTTGGAGCCCATCTCCTCCAAGTCCTGCTGCAAGGTCTGCTGCAGGGCTTTGATGCTGCGCTGCAGATGCATCAGAAACACGTACTGCCGATGGCTCACCTGGAAACACACAGCCCAAAGTGAGTGTTGCACTGCATGGCAATCACGCTTCCAATGCGAACACTAAAAAGCTGTAAACTTTCTACTTTCTGAAAATGATGTCACATTGTTTTTGTTGTGAAATTTTGCTCTAATCTAACATGGGAACTCTGTGGTGAGATACGTCACTGCTCCAAATATGAATGAAAATCTGAAGTAGACATACGGAAACACGCATTGACAATTAAGAGTCTTGTTCTTGTTTTGTGTTTACAGTCAAGCAGCATTTACACCTTCGCCACTTCACACGTTTCTCATAAAATACAAGAAGCAAAAACACACCTGTGCGCTTAAATGCTTCTGCACATGCACCAACACATGCACGTCAGCGTCTTTACTTGATGAAACCAAAGAAGAAGAAGAGGAGGAGGGCAAATTGTCCAATGAGAGGGGTTTGTGGAGTCCATTACTGGGCGGCGGTGTTTCACCGGTTCCATGAGATGATGTCGGTGCGCCATCAGTACTGTAATACTCCTTCAGTAAGCGCTTCCTCTGCAGGCGTGCTACAGCCTCTAAAGATGTGCTTCTGGACAGGCTTGATCCGGCAGCATCTCTCAGCTTCTCCTGGTGCTGGAGGAGCTTCGCTGGCTGACAAGCCCACACAGTGAGAGGGAAGGAGTCCACAAAGGGCTGCGGCCGCCCCTTGCCTCCACGAGTGCCTTCATAGTCCACCCAGAACTGGGCAAAGTGCAACGCCCAAAAGTCAGTGGCGGCTGGCATCTTCAGGGCGTTTGCTCCCATCGAGGGCGCCACCAGGCCCCGGTAGATGTCGTGCAACCTGGTGTCTTGTTCGTGAGCGTGATGGTGGAAGACAGGATGGAGGAGAGGTAAGGAAGTGGAGGTGCGTGGAAATGAGGCAAAAGAGGAGGAGAAGAAGGGCTCTTCCTGGAAAGCCTGCAACAAAGCTTCAAGGTGGGAGCGGGTGCAGTTGGCCGGGTGCCGGGTATTAGTGGCCACCATTTCTGAGGTCTGCACGGAGATGGAGCGAGGCAGGTCAGGAGGACAGGAGGGGTCCCGGTCAGTGGGAATCACCAGCTGAACAGCAGAGGAAGAAACAAGCATAAATACCAGAAACCGAGCTCTAGAACACAAGACACACTCCTTTCAGCGTTCCTCCTCACCTTCAGCATGAGACCGTCCACCTTGATGTCAACGTGCTCGTCAGGTTTCTGCGAGTCGTTGAGCTTGTAGATCTCCATGAACTGCTCCAGACTCTGCCTGAGGTCAAGAGCGAAAAGGTTGATCCACACCAGACTGCGAGGATCCAGAACCAGCTGCAGGGCATTCAGCTGGGCGTACAGGTTGGGGCACGGGACTGGGGGAACGCGGAGAAGATATTTCATAAAGCATCCATGAGATATCCGTCAAACCAGTTCAAAGCACACAGGACTGGATGGCAGTGGCGAATCCACTGCTTGCTAGAGGAATGTCAAAGGTCAAAGTACAGATGTAAGTAGTCATGGGTATTTGTTGGGGGATCCCATTGTATATGGCACACATTTTTATGAATTCACATTTGAAAAATGGTTCTCATTCTTGTCTTGGCCACAAAAATCATTAATGAGAAAAGAAAAATAATTGCTTCCATTTCCTCAAGGAATAAATCCGTTAAATTATTTCATTGGGTAATCCCTCATTCAAAGCACCAGGCACATTTAGGAGAATCAATATTCGCTCAGCCGCAAAGCAGTCGATGATTCCCCCACAGCAGAATAAATGTGCTGAATAGATCAGAGTTGAAGATAATAAGTTGCTGCCCAAACTGTGTGTCCGTGGACATTTACACAGCCATCGCCCTGCTGATGAAGATCAAGGTTTCCCAAAAATAAATGGCCCTTTTCTTGGTTAGGTAGCACAGCAACGTAAGAGCTAACAAGCAGAAGTCAAGTTGTCTTACTTGGGTAGTCTTTTCCATCAGGGAAGTAGTACTCGGTGAACTCGACGTGGATGGCCGGCATCTCTGGGGGAAGGTACAGGGACTTCTTATTGCAGGAGATCATGGTCTTGGGGCTGGAGCGACGCTGGTCTGCTGTTGACACCTGCAACACAAACAAAACCAGAGCAGTCATCACCTACAGCCAGCAGTGACAACAGGAGGTATGGAGTCTCACTGTTTCCCCCCCCAGAGCCAAACGTTTGCAATGACCTGGTAGATGCTGAAGTCAGCCATCCTGAGAACTACGGAGCTGGACATGAGCTGGGTCTTGGGACTTTGTGGTGGGGGGCTGAAGGAGGTGCTGCAAGAGGTGCTTATCTTACCTGGAGAGAAAGACAGAGAAATACTGGTGAGAGGGATAAGGATGAAAAAAAAGAAAAAAGGGAGCCAAACAACAGTGATAACTCGTTTCTCAAACAGGAAACCTCTTTGCCTTGCAAAAGGTGTGTATCACCGCACCAAGCTGTGCGCACACACACACACACCGTGATACCTGGCTCTAGGCACCAGCAGCACTGGGCTGGAGGCTGTGTTTGTGGGCTCCAGTCTATGAGATCTCCATCTGCCTCCCTAAGCCCTACTCCTCCTCCTGCTCTCTCCTGACCTCCTAGAGGCACATACGCATCGTCCCTAAGGGACACTGGGGGACAGAGAACCCACGGTGATGACGTAAACGCTGGGGAGGTGCAAAGCGCGTGTGCCAGGAGATGAATTTAAAAACAACAACAATTTGAGTTATGTCTATGTTCAATAAACGTCTGCGTCTCTGCGTGTGTGTGTGTGTGTGTGTGTGTGTGTGTGTGTGTGTGTGTGTGTGTGTGTGTGTGTGTGTGCACGCACGCGCGTGTGTGTGTTTACCGTGTTGTGGGGAGCTGTGTGCAGGCGCTGCACCTTTCTGGTCTCGGACTGCGTTCTTCAACAACTCCACATGAGATCTGAACTCCTCAAGGAGGCTCCGAGCCCACCCTTCCCTGGTTTTGGTGGC
>CAAKHG010003821.1:14690-27661 GCA_901007715.1 Dactylopterus volitans
CAAGAGCTCCAGGATTGACTGCTTTCAAACACACACACACACACACACACACACCGTGATACCTGGCTCTAGGCACCAGCAGCACTGGGCTGGAGGCTGTGTTTGTGGGCTCCAGTCTATGAGATCTCCATCTGCCTCCCTAAGCCCTACTCCTCCTCCTGCTCTCTCCTGACCTCCTAGAGGCACATACGCATCGTCCCTAAGGGACACTGGGGGACAGAGAACCCACGGTGATGACGCGTGTGCGCGTGTGCCAGGAGATGAATTTAAAAACAACAACAATTTGGGTTATGTCTATGTTCAATAAACGTCTGCGTCTCTGCGTGTGTGCGTGCGTGTGTGCGTGCGTGCGTGCGTGCGTGTGTGTGCGCGCACGCGTGTGTGTGTGTGTGTGTGTTTACCGTGTTGTGGGGAGCTGTGTGCAGGCGCTGCACCTTTCTGGTCTCGGACTGCGTTCTTCAACAACTCCACATGAGATCTGAACTCCTCAAGGAGGCTCCGAGCCCACCCCTCCCTGGTTTTGGTGGCCTCGCTGTAGTGCATCCAGTGGACGCAACTGTCACCTGGGGGCGTTGGAAAGTGGGAAAATTTTTTGCAGCTATGAGTGACATGGACGATGTGAAAAACGGGGAAAACACTTTTAGGAATAAAAGAGACGCAACACTGACAAACAGATTTTCATCAGGGAATGTGGCAAAGTGAACAAGCACTTTTTTTTGTCAATAAAATGGTCAATGCCACAAGGAAATGATTCAAATCTGCTAGAAATTTGAGTACAAGAGACCATATTAAACTAGCTGCTGTATCATGTTTTAATAAGCCAGTAAAGCAACATTGTTTGTGGCGGGTTTCCAGTAACGATGCAGCATGACGCACCACGCCAAGCACTGACGTTTAATGAACCCATTTGGGAAAAAAAGAATCACACACGTCACAAAAGAACAGGGCTTTTGAAATTAAATGCGTTATTATCACACAAAAAAACAGGACGCTGTTGATGGGAAGTTACAGTGAAGTCATGGTGAGTCGACATCAGTGCAGTTTTCCCACCTGCTCTGTGGAAAGGGTAGTAGTCCAGCGTGATGGAGCTGAAGGAAAGCTGCATGGCTCCACCTATTATCCTCTTATTGATCACTGCAAAGCAGGAAGAAACAGTCACATTTTTGTACTGAAAAGAAAAATCCAAACATAAGCTGTTTGAGACACTACCTCTCGATTATATATAAGAACATGCAAAGAAATGTCAACGCAAAGACGTCTGAGAACATAGCTTGAGCAGGTGTGGGGCATTCTGTGCGTGTGTGCGTGTCTGTGTGTGTGTGCACGCATTACCTTTGTCCGCGGCATGAATGTCGTCACAGATGTGCAGGTCGAAGTGTGTGATCTGGAGGTGGTGCGACGTCTCACACACATCGTAGGCGCTGAACAGCTTTGCCATCGTTGCGCTCTGGTCAGCGGCTGTCGTCGCCTGCTGTGTCCGAACCTGCTGGGCTGTCGGAGGCGCCGACAACACCTGGTGAACACGCATGTAGACAAACACTTTAAAATGAAAAGCTGATACTAGTAATGCCGTCGCTGTATTTTGTTTGCCGATATTGTTGCCAATAGTGTGTTAGCGTTTGTGTGATTGTTTTTGGTTATAATAAGTGACAGGAAAGCTGCCAAAAAGAATGCCAGGTTCAATCAGGAGCCGCCTCACGCAGTACCCGATTCGTCCAGCAGATGGCGTGTTACACCAAGTTACTAAAACCCCATTGGCCACTGCAGTCAGACTGTTGGCCAGAGAATAAAGACCACTTTGTGTAGAGAATTAATGCATGTGTGTGTGCTGAAGTGGCAAAAATAGCACACAAATACTAAAAAGACACTGACATGAATAGTCAGAACCAGAAAAAAATACACGGCTTTTCCACTGTGCAACACCCGCTTTTGGTACCAGGGTTTTGTTTTCAACTGCACATAGTACTCCCTCAGTGAAGCTGGTCGCCATAGCGACGCCGCGTGAAATTAGCATTATACCGTCTTCAAAATGACACACACAGGAAAAATAAAAGATATTAAAGTGATGGTGTTTATGACTCTTCATACAGCGAGCAGACAAATTTAGTTTTAAAAGAGGCTGAAGGAAAAAAGGCAAAAGACTGGTTTAAAAAAAAAAAAAGAGGCAACTCTGGCTGCTCAAAGGTTAACCTGACCAATAACTGCTCAGCATCAGGTAACTTTTGCCTGATCGAAACCAAAAAAAGGGCAGTGGAGTGAAAAAAAGCGGCTACTGCGAGACAGTGACAGTAGACTCCATATCATTTCATACAGATATCAGCTGACATGACTTCTGTGGACTCAACAAAAAACTACCTGACCAGCTGGAAAAAATCACCATTCATACGGTGTGAGGAGGAAGTTCCAGATCGAGATACATCATTAATATGGAGTACTACACACGGCAATGCAGTTTCGGCTCGGTGTGTGCATGTGTGTGTGTGACCTTATCCGCGCCGCATATGTGCACCTGTTCCTCTGTGGCCAGGCTCTTCCTCTGCTGCGCAGACTTCTCCATGGCCTCGCTGAGGGACTTGGCATACTGCACCATGGCTTTGAGCTGGGAGTCGGTCAGCACCCAGAGCAGGTCGTCCAGGATCAGAATCAGCTTGGAGGCCACCACGTTGCAGTCTTTAATCTGTGTCGGAAAGAACCACTGTTGTAAACACACAAGTCAAGACAGCCCGAGGGCGCATTGTCGGCGTGCTGCTCTCTAATTGTGAGCGGTCTTTTAAAAAACTTGCTGAGACAGGCAAAAGTCACTTCACTGTGAGCTGAGCTGCCTGGTAAAACACAATACGTTTTTTTTTTCACAGTATGAGCTATAAGAGCATTGACACCGTATTTGGGAGAGAATACAGTTAGTGTTTGTCCCCGTTTCTCTATTCAGCCCCTCTCTTTAAAGCCTTAAAAAAAAAGGAGGGCTAATCACTTTTACAAAGCACATAAAAAGGCTTTTGTGCACGTCATACCACACTGTGCTTAATCTAACACACGGGCATTTGTCGACATCTTTATTTATTATGCGATAAGTATCACCGCGGGAGCGAGCCCTGCAGACTGTGAGGTTTTACAGAGGGATTATTGTTCGGCGCGGACAAGTGGATGTTGCTTGCAGCATTTGGGTTGTAGTTTAAATAAAGCGCTAAACTGAAGTGATGCATCTTCAAAGGAAGCATGCGTGTCTGACCCGTCTCTTCAGAGTGACTCGGATCTTGGACTGGTTGGTGATGAGGCGGATGGGGGCGCTCAGCATCTCGTGCTCGGCACTCTGAATGGCGTCGGCCTCGATTCGGATCATCTGCCAGCTGATCTCCTTGAATGTCAGGATCTGGACCGTGTGCATTAGGAAAACATGAGCGAGAAATAAACTGTGTAGTGAAGATGCGGCACCCGAGCCCGAGAGCAGCAAAGTACCGACCTCTCCCCTTTGAGGGTCCTGGATGCGCGTGAATCTCAGGTCACTGATGCTCCAGCTGGTGTTGACGCTGTAGACCTGCAGCTGGGAGAGCTCGAAGGAGGCGTTGAAGGCCTTGGCGCTGATCCTGATCACTATGGAGTTGATGGACAAGGACATCCCCTCCACCACCTTCTCAGCAAAGCCATACTCACTGGTTCATGGATGGACACGACAGAGTCAACAAGGAGGAGAGGTGGTTAGCGGTTATTTAGGGTGAAATATAGTATTACCAGTCAGGGCAGGGGTGTCAAAGGATTTCAACAGAATCATGACAAAATTACATGCTCCAAATATGATTTGATAAGGTCACTGGTTCTCAAACCTTTACCATCATCGCCGTTAGATGCAAAAACATGTTACTTTTTAAATCATAAAAGAAAATATATCACACGGATCCTGATGGATTTGCTGTATATTTGTTGGATTGATATGAATGCTGAACAAACGTCGTACTTAAACTTGTCTATTTGCTGACCGTGTACATTTCATGATCACACTTGCTACCTGCATCTGTTGTTCAACGCTCGACCTTCATGATTGGTCATAATTAGTCACCAAGCAGAGTTAACGATTACATAAGCGCTAGCTATATCAAATTATCAGACTCTAAACTTACTGTCGGTGATGAAATTCATTTCACTCGAGGCACGAGGAGGTATCGTTCCTTAAAGAAGCAGAGAATGAATAAAACCACTCACCTCTGCCCCGATGCTGTTGCTATGGGAGACGGGCCGTTGGGAGGACGGGGCTCATCACAGGTACTCATCTCCATTTCAACTTTATCCAGAGTCTGAAATGGTTTAATGATCGAGTCATGTTTGTGGCTCAATCAAATCATTTATCTACTTGTTCTTAAAAATGTGTTGTGTGTTTTTGCTGTAAGGATCTTTCACACATACTTTTTTTTAGCTTTTTTTGACAGTATTTTTTTTTTAACCTCAACTCTCGATCCCAGTCACTGCGAAAACTATAGCCTAAGATGAAACCTCAATTAAGTTGCCAACATAACACTGACGTGCACACAATCACTGGGGTGCCCAGCAAGATACAAATCCTCGAAAGCCCATAAATTATCTCATCACTATATGCAAACTCGTGAACGCCTTAACAACTGACCTTTCACTGCGCGCATGCCTCTCCTAAGAAAATAAGGCTTTGTCATCATATGATCGCTCCCTTTTTTAATCTGCTGTATTATATTCCAAAGCCTTGCTATTGTTCATGGTGTGATACTATTGTGTTCTACCCGATAGTGACTAATGCCCATTCATCAAAGGCCTATTTTACTTACAATGCTCTGGTATAATGTGTTCCTGTGACTTGTGAGATACTCCTGATAAAGAGTATTGTGACAAGTTTGCATTGCTACCCGATACCCGTTTTGTTGAGGCGCGTTATGCAACGTGCTAATCAAATCAGCGTGCCAATGATGTTATGTCACACCCGGTGCAAGAGGAGTATATATATGAGAGCTGGGGCTTGACGAGAAGCAGCAAAGTCTTGTGGAGGCCCGCATTAGAAATGGAGCACGTATTCCTACTACTGTTGTCGGTTTCCAGCAGCTTGTGTGCTGGGAATTACAGCTACCTGGGGACTGGGGCCAGCCTGGCCGTCTGTCAACCTGACACCTGCGCCCTGCTCAGCGAGGTGGCCGCCATGAGGGAGAAGCTGGCGGCCATGGCACAGAAACAGAGCACCCTGGAGGACAACCTCAGCGCCGTGATGCAGAAAATGGCCAGCGCCGAAGCCAGCTTGCAGTCCTGCGAAAGCCAAGCCGAGGAGCTGCAGAAGATCAACCAGGAGCAGGGCGAGCAGCTGAAGTCGCTCGCGGCGATCACGTCGGCGAAGGCGGCGAAGGTGGCTTTCACGGCCGCTCTGGGGAGCTCGGTCGGCCCGTTTGAGCATGACACGCCGCTGAAGTACCAGAGGATCCTCGCCAACATGGGCAGCAGCTACAACCCCGCCACTGGCATCTTCACCGCCATGGTCCGGGGGATGTACTTCTTCAGCTTCACCATGTACAACAACAACTCCGGACAGCCCAACTCGGCCGTGTCGCTCATGATGAACAGCCAGAGGGTGGTGTCAACCTGGGACACTGTGGGTCAGGACAGCCACGACAGCGCGACCAATTCGGCGGTGGTGCAGATGGAGGCTGGAGACAGCGTGTTTGTGATGCTCTACGCCAACCGCGTGCTCTACGACGACGGCTACTATTACAACACATTCAGCGGTTTCCTGCTCTTCACCTTGTAACGAACTGGGTCAATTACCACATGATGGACGATACTTTCGCGACGCAGTGATGCCGATGATTAAGTTGCTTGTTATTGAGGAAAACTAAATCAGCTGTTTTTATTATTGTTTTTATTCTAAGTATGAAAAAAATAATTAAATGGAAATGAATGTTAACGTCAGCAGCTTTTTTGGTCATGTGTGAAACTGATGTAGAATGGGGAAACTTACCAAGGAGATCGGGTGAGTTTTCAACTTTGTCCATGGTATCTGTCAATGAAAACAAAAAAAAATCGGTTCTCTTTCGCCACATAGTGTTCTTATCAATAAGCCTTTTGGTTCTCAGAATCACCGGTCAGTGGGATGTGCAAATCAGATTAAATGCAATTTAACCGGAGAGAATTGAATCAAGCCGAAACAGCAGGCAAGGTAGCTCAGAGATGATGAAGAAGGGGAAATCAATGAGTCTAGACCGACTGCAGTCCTTTCTATTCAGACTCAGAAGTCCATTAATCCATGCGGCCTCTTGACTCGAGCATGTGTCAAATTATATGGCCTTTACTCACTAGGAGATTAAACGCGAACGTTCATTTGCAGTTTTTTTTCTCCCCATAGAAGGAGTTGCTCTATGAGATGTCATAAATCAAGAAGTCAGACAGAGGTTGGGATTTGCAGCTCTAATTGAATAACATTCATTTAATTTGCCATGCCTCAGTCACAGAAACACTACGAGGTGCCATTAGGGTGACTTAGCTTAAAGCTATTACTGCAGAAACATTTACTGCAATTACAACCCTTAATGTTACGTGCAGAGAGCTGCGTCTTCATCTATCTACAGCTACCAGATTGCTTTTGCCACTTTCATTTGCGTTTGCTCTTTAAAACGGAGAGTCTGTTGGTTCGAGCTCTTCAGTGACAGGAAGATACGCAAAAGAGATGAGAGGATGAGAGAGGAAGTGAGATATACATCAGTGTTCCCCATAACGGTCTTTCAAACGCAACAGTGCACCACAGGGTTCAATTCATCAGTTCCCTCAGAAATGAAATGTGGAGCTTACTGTGAGACTGCATTCGCGTGGCGCACACCGCCGATGACGCAGCGCAAAATTAATAAGCCATCTTCCGAACCATAAGTCACAAAAAATTAAAAAAAAAACAGGATGGCTATGTGGCTAATTTAACAGAAGATGTCAGAGTTGAGCTGCAGTCTCAGTCAGAGAGAAACAAGCGGAAAATAAGAGGTGGAAAGTGGACCTTGCTCCGAATAAAAGTCCAGTCACCCACATAGGAAGTTACACCGCATCATTCACTATTTCCAGGGTGTGCCACCATCTGCTCATATAAATGCCACTGCTTATGACTATGACCCCTGTGATTAACAGACAGCTCTGGCCGTGTGTTTGTGTGTGTGTGTGTGTGTGTGTGTGTGCCATAAATATTGCGGTAATTATAAAAGGGTACACTTTGAGCAATAAGGAAAAAGGTTGATAAATGTTTTGTGAAAAGCAATAAACTTTACAGTGTCCACTGTCTGACTGCGCGCCTCACCCGGATGGCAGCCTTGTTGCAGCACACGCGGTTGATGGCCAGCCAGGTGGGCAGGTCCAGCAGGCTCTGGAGGACCTCTTCATCCAACTCCAGGTTGGTGAGCTGGCCCTCCCCCTTCAGCGTGCTGAGGTTGATCTTGTCCGGCGACAGGTTCTTAGCGAACCTATCGAGCAAAGAAGAGAAATAACAGCTTTGAGACTGGGGATATTTATAGAAAAGGGTTCTTGGCAAAGCGACGGGCCAGCAAAACAAACCCCAACTGTTTGGTTTGGTGCGTTGGATGGAAACTGAGCAGCGTAACACTCACATGCAAAATGTGTCGCTTTCAAACTGTCTAAAGCCTTCATGAACATTAAGCCATACTTTTGCTTTTTTGCAAATGGTCATTTACTAAATAGGGGTGATTCTTATTTTCCTCTAAGAGTTTAGAGGGAGTTACACATATGACCTATTGAACAATAAGCCTGGAATTTAGGGTTAAGCTGTTGAAGTCGGTGCAATGGAAGCAAATCCTTCATAAAACTGAAGTGTGTGTTTAAGTGCTGTAGATTTCTCTGTCTGCGTGTTAGCCTTCTTGTTATTTCTACATGCTTTGTTTTTTGAGTTGCTGCCACTAATGATGAAAAGAGGCAGAAATCAGATTAAGGAAACATGTGCAGTGTTATGATTACATGATGGAAGAAAAAAAAAAAACAAGGGCAACAAAGACATTTTGAAGGCATTAAGATATCGCAGAGTTTTCCAGTGAGAGATGAAGCTACGAACTTGGGTCAATCACATTACACCTTGCCCCTGTGGATAAATTTTGTTTGTGAGATTCACAGCAGGCCTCCATGAGCTGATCAGCGGAGATAAAACGAGCTCAAACTGCCTTGTGCCTCACAAGATAAGGATCATTAACATTTTTGTGCAAATGTGTGTGCCATGTACAGCACTGCTGTGTCATGCAGTGATTCATGCAAAAAAACAAACAAAAAAAAAAAGTGTGTTCAGTATGTTTGCAGTTTAGCTTAAGTAAATACGCAAACCCACTGTCCATGACCCGTGTGTTTCTCGTGCCCATTCTGGGTTTAATTACTGGTTAATAGTTAGCAGAGTGCCTTGACACTAAATGGTTTAAAGACCTGTGCATCCCGCAGTCGAACCTAATGGAATCTCCTGAAACAGGGAGGGTATTGATTTGACATTCCCTAGCTGTCACGAGCCACATACTTTTGACGGTGTGATGTGTGGAATACGGATTATGGACGTCTGGACCGCAGCCGTACGCACGGAGTGCTGGGTTAGCCATCATCAATCACTTAGAACTTATAACTTATAGCTTAAGTACTTGAGTAGATATGAGTTGGGGTTTTGAATTGGAAATGGTGTTAAAAAGGCGTAACCTTGCACTCTATCACACACACACAGAGGTAGGCTTAATCTTGTTAGCTAATCTCTCACACACCCCGGCGTCTGTCTGTAAATAGAGCCGGATCAAAGCACCGAGTCGTATGACCAACACACACTTGACAAACAGAGTGACGACGATGACTGGACAGTGAAGCGAAGCTTCACTATTTTACTGCCCCACTTACTTAAGCGCCACCTCTGATGACTGTGTACAAGTGTGCTCATGACCATAAACAGTACGTTGGTGAATGTGGCTACCGTGTAATCCCCCACTGGGTTGCGGACTATCGTTTTGAAAACTCCAGTTTGGAATCTTGAAAAACACCATCTTGGTTTTTTTTTTGGAGACAGATATGACAGAGATATTTGGAAGAAATGATGCAGGAATCCAGCCAGTTAGCCTGGTTAGCGAAGCGCATCTGAATTTCATGGAAAAGGCGATATTGACCAGGACGCAAATTTTGGCTAGTGATTAACAAGCTTAGGGTGTATTCACACCAAAAAAAAAACCCATGGTGCAGACCTTTCGGGCTGCTGTTATTACAAACCATCGCAATCTGGAGTGGACCACACAGCCGGGCCGAGACCCAGCCGGAGAGGTGGTCTCGGTTCGCTTACAAACGAACCCTGGTGCGGTTCGCTTGAGATGTGAAAGCAACCGCACGTCGGTTTGATCCAGCTCTAAAAAAAATCATACGCCCCTTTGGACGTTACAGGCTTCGGTAGTAACGCGCATTATGGGAGATGTTTGATTTGCAGGGTAACTCCAAAGATCAGCAGCACGCTGTCGGACCGTTGGTTAAAAATGAGTCAAGGCTCAACGTGGCGCAAAGAATGAACACACACAAGAACACACAAAGAATGCTGGAAAACACATAAAAATGCAGATGCATTTAACACATTCAGCACCAGGATGAGGGAGGAGTTCGACCGGTCCACTGATCAATGTCTACATGTGCAAACGTTTGTAACTGTATGAAACAAATCAATATCAGCACGAGTGCAGCGTGCTGGATCTCCATTATTATTTACTTTCACCGGCGCCTTCCCTCTTTTTTTTTTCTTCTTTGCCGCTTTAGCCCGCCCCAGACCGTTTTGTAAAATGACTGAATGATCTCTGCACACATGTGGGTTTGTTGACAAATTCTGGCACTCTTGCAAAAACTGCAATATGAAAAGGACCCGCTCCAGACCAAAAAACAAACACTGCATTTTGGTCAGGACCAAAGGAAGTAAACTAAAGGACCTTCCTTACGCCTTTAATGAACAGCTGACTCTTAAGGAGGTCTTATGGTGGCAAGAACAATTTTGGGGCATCCAAATATTACAATCAACTTACACAAACTAAAAAAGTGAAACGAGAACACTGACAACACCCAAAAAGCAAGGCACAGCCATGTAAATGTGCGCAGGGGACTTGAGACGCACTGCCACACCTCTATCAACATGATCGTAAATCAAAAACCACAAAAAGGAGCAACTCCCTGGAGCATAACCTACTTCACCACCCACTTCACTTTAAATGGGGCCATAATTGACAAAAGTTTACATCACGCTCTATTGAAGACAGCCTCATTTTCTTAGATTAGGCCTCTTTTCACAAACCCTGCTGGCCATTAGGAAGAATGCAGGCTTGAGGCTATCGTTTGTTCGTAGAGACCCAAAAGGCTTCGTCCACTTCTTTTATAACGTCTGTGCTCATGACATAACAACATGGCTGGGTATCACTTTTCAAACAATGCCTACTGGATGGTCCTGGCCTCTTGAAAGGTCACGGTGAGGTGCGCTCGGGGTCGCCGCCTGAAGCGCGCAAACAACTTTGTCCACCGAGGTGCACGGTGTGTTAATCTGTCAAATTCCTGCGTCTTTCCACTCGGCACTCTCTCCTGGCAGTGTTAGATTCTTCTCTAATTTAACATCCATGTAAATAATTCAGTGGCGGCAGCAGACACAACCAGAGAGACTTGGTCCAGTGGAACAGGAAACAAGGTGCAAAACAAACGCACTCATGAACACCCACACAAAAAAAACAAATAAAAAATAAAATAAAACAAAATATGACGCTCTAATATGGGCATACACACTCTCAAAAATAGAATACAGCCACCCTCTGGCAGATAACGTAGATGTTCCTGCTGAAGTGTCTCAGCCCTGTGACCAGTGAAATATTAATTCCTGCTGCCGATCAAGTATCAGCCATCTAGCCAGCCAGCGAGCTTCACCTCCCTCCTTGTGTGGCTTCGCCCCGGGGTCACGCGTTGCTTCCTCTTCCCTTCTTCTGAGCTGAGGAAAGTTGAAGAAGCCAACTATAAAAAGGGCAAGACCTACACGTCTACCAATTAAAGACAGCCGACGGCATTAAGTTCACTTCTTCATCCCTCTACTCTCACTGCCAGCCGCTATTGCAGCCGGGGAGGCCGAGTTTACCGGGCCAAATCCAAGACCGTGAAGAGATTAGGAGAGTGACAAGAGATTTTTACGTGTCAAACTCAAAAGACACTCAAAAGTAAAGTCTTATTCCTCTTTGCAAAGGGGGACATTCACATTTATGAGACGATGGATGCAGCTTTGTTTATCTCTGCAAAAAGACTAAGAAACAGCTTACCTGGCTCTTTCCCAAGGCAACAAAATCCTCCTCCCAGGTCCTCCAAGGCGTTTTATAGCTCATTTGTTCAATCTGTGCAGTTTTTTTTTTTGTTGCTTCAGAAAACGAGACAGGTTGTGGTTTCAGGGAGGATTACGCCACATGAATTCTTGGTTCATGTTGGTGACTTCCTCGAATCCCGGAAACCAGAGGTGTACTGTTGTTTAGATTAACCAAACAAAATATAATATTCTAATGGGTACTTTAAAAGTGTTGAAAGGATAAAATATACATATATGTGGAAAGAGTCAGGCTAGCAGTTTCCAGCATCTATGCTCATCTAGCAAACCAGATGCTAACCATAGAGGCCTCATACCGCATGGACACGATCAAGCTTTTCATCTTACTCTTGGCAAGAGAGAAGAAAGAGTGAATTTCTCAAAGCACCGAAACACTTCTTGAATCCATTACCAATTCTCTGTATGTATCTCAGCCATCTTGAGGAGGTCTGCAGTGGCAGGCTGATTTTGCAACTTTTCCCTTCACCACAAGGCCCCGACAGCAGACTTTGGCCTTCCATGCTTTGCGCTCGTGTCTGCGCAGCCGGTGAATGGAAACAGAGACTCACTGACGGTGCATTTGCGGCAGCGGCAGCCTAATGACACCAGTGCCAGACAAGAGGAGCGTGGGGGAAGATGGTCAGATGACTCAGACGAAAACCAGCTTCATTTTAGGCACCGGCGCGACGGGATTGGACAGAGGCGAAGAAATGGAAAGATATGAGGGGAAATCATAAAACACGGGGGAAAGTGTCCTCACGGCAAACTTCCTGTTTTTTTGCGGGAGAAAAGTTTGGGATGTTACCACGAGCTTTCCCGACAGTATTTCAAGCTGCGACTCCTGGCTGAAGAGCGATGTGACATCTAAATGAGCCTCTAAATCCTCCACTCTCCCATTCAGGGTAAACACCACAATGTAAGTCTTTCCTTGAATGGGAGCCAAGGCACGGGATTCAATCCTAGACTAGTTAAGTCTGTAAAACCAAGACCGTACAAGCGGCCCCCTGATACTGGGACACACGATCAAATAAACCAAACACAGATGAAATCAAATATCTGAAGTCTTGCATAAAAACTGGTGCGTTTTTCTAATATTAATCAGGTTCAACAAAAGTAAACTCATTTTACTGGCTTGTCAGGCTGAGTCTTTTAGGTGTTTTATTCCATTATTTCTGGAGGACAGCAGCGCCGCAGCGTTCAGAGGCCGACTCGCTGCAGCAATGTGGGTGCGGAGGCTCAAATAGAAACCTTCAAAACCTAGGGCATGGATCAAATCGCATTTTTGGGGTTTTCAATAATAGACTTGTTTTATTTTCTGCGTTGCAAGACTGCGTTGGCATTCCTTGGCACGACAGAATCTAAAACATTTTTTTGCATGCGTGTCTTCCTGCATTATAGCAAAACAAAAACAAACAAAAAAACACGTAACGCAGACAAAAAGCACACGCCAGCAGGATGAACGATGCAACAACATGGGGGCAACCTTGAGAGTGGAGTGAGTTTGCATTGGCAGCGAAGGCAAAGGAATATTTATGGCCATGTGGAGACAACAAAAAGGTTAGCGTGGTGGGGGAAAACAATCCACGATCTACGTTAAACAGGATGCCGAAGCATTGGTGGTGGTGGTGGTGGTGGTGGGGGGGGGGGGGAAATG
>CAAKHG010003821.1:27681-40593 GCA_901007715.1 Dactylopterus volitans
ATTGTATCGTGTTTGCGTTAGTGTGTTTTGTGTGGGTTATTCTGTTGGTCTCTCTGGCGCCGCTTGGGGGAGCAGAGTTGTCAACTGGCCACCTGTTCTCGGGTCAAAGGGCACCAAAGTCAGCGCGGGGAGGGTAAATGTCGCTACTTCACACCCACTTACAAAAACACACCATGCACACCAGGCGTTCAGTGGCTACGCTTTGTAGATGAAACAGCTTCGCCACTCAGTTATGACTCATGCTGTCGTAGCATTCGCAGCAGTGACGCTGAGAAGAGTCCATCATCATGGTGCCTCGTCAGCAGCGAGGGAGGAGAGGATTCGGGCCTTGGAGAGGCTCATGATGACAAACGCCACCGCCACAAATGAAGCCATCCATCCGATCTGAATGGATCCTCCACTGATGGAAAAAAAAAAAAAAGCAGCCGACATAAACGGTTCCCCTTCAATGGTTCTGGGAATCGGAGGCCAGCAAAAAGATAATCAAGAAGATGACGAGGAGAAAACGGGAGGACCAAAATGCAACAGTAAAAGCCTGAGAATGATGGGAGAGGCGAACGGGCGCCCGCTGAACCGGAGCCACCGCCCTCTATAACCTCCCAACTTAACCCCAGAAAGGACTGCACATACCAGGCTGGCCATAAAGCTAATCCCCCCCCCCCCAGACTATGAACGCGCACCGTTTGAAGGCAGCGATAATCTGCTCATTCTTAGAGGTGTTAGTTACAGTTTGTCGGTCATCAGCTTTGCTTCACGTACGTCAAGAGAGGTCTGCTTGCAGAAAAATTAGTGCAGATAACGGAATTAATTAATTTGAGCAGTTTTTTTCGTGCAGAAATTGCAATCATTTGCTCGACTGAGCATCTCAAATGTCAGGATTTGACATTTTTAATGGGTTTACATAATTGTGAATTGAATTTATTTGCTTGACTTGCCTGTTGGATAAAACAAGAGGATGTCACCTTGAAATATGACACAGCTTTTTTTTTTTTTTTCCATGTCACGTTATCAAATACTCACAGGATAATCAGATCGGTCAACAATGAAAAAAACAGTTTCCGCCCTGTGCGCATTCATTTCATACTACGAAAATAAGGAAAGAAAACTAACATACCGGCTCACCGAGAAGAGGGGAGAAAGGCTGGGAATGAGAGAGTGAGGCGAGGAAAGTTAGGCAGGAGGAAGCAGGTGACATTCCAAGTCTGCATCTCTCTCCAGAGCGCCGCCTGGGGACTAACTCTCTCTCTTTCACGAGTCGCGCCATTAAACTGAGCATATCCCGGATCCCTCGACTACAAACACCTGTTTTTAAGCACCTGTGCCAGAATATTTCCCATCTTCATATTTTCCTGCATTGTCATCTGCAACATAAAATCTTGTCTGCACGTTTCTCTGCCAGAGTCTGGCCTTCTGTCAAACACCTCATCAATACGCTGCACATGAGGAGTATACCAAGCACCATCATTCCAACGACACATTCAATAAACTTAATATTCAGAGAGCCGAGCCGCTAGCCCGGTCAGAAGACCCCTCTCAACTAGTTCAATATGTCATGCCTCAGTGCACTTGTCTTGGCCAGAGGAGGAACAGCAACTGCAGACGTCTGAGTCAATGAACTGCGAAGCCATTGTTGTCGTCTCACTGTCCTCCAACGGGCTTGTCCTCATCAGATAAAACTGCACGGCAGTGTGTCCTCGGTAACAGCGAAGCGTGGGCTTTGCAGAGGCTCAAGTTGACATGTTGACACCCACAACATGACCTGCAGCTGTGCGAGCACACCCACGGTGTGGATGAATAATCTCGCAAGCGCAAACTATTCCTGGCTGATGCCGATGAGGCAGCGCGAGGCCTCGACGGAGCGGACGAAATAGGTGCTCAAGGAAAAAAAATCCAAACGTGCCTCACAACCGTATCGCTGTATCTGGACACACACACACACACGCACGAGGACGTATGAGGTGATGCTGCTTTGGCGCTCTGACACAAGCGCGTTTAAACGGCATCACAACACTGGACGGAGCAGCGGAAAGGTCGGCTTCCTGCCGGTGTGAGACCAACCGGGATGCACAAAAGGCCATTAGATGACGAGCCCTCGTAAGGGATGACATCACCGATCATCTGGCCGTTTCCAGTCAGAGTTGATGCTAATGCTGCCGAGGGCGCGCGCAGTCATGGGCAGTTGTGCACCGATGCCACATTGAACACACACATCAGACATTTGTACACAACTTAAGACAGTGAAGGGCACCCGCAGGCTGTGCGCGGAGGACAGGTCAAACCTCAGCTGCTGCCAGCGACATGGAGGGCGGAGCAACTCCAAGCACCATTTAGCTGAACCAGCGGATCACAAATTACAGCCGAGTACCACCGGAACCACCGACCTGCTGGCATGCTGATGCCGTGGCTCTGTGACGTTAAAAAAAAAACCGTGCTGGTCATGATTCCTATTCAGTGTGCTATGCCTGAAGGAAGAATTCAAAGTGCGAATCCGTCATAAGGTCATTAGCAGCAGGTGGAGGGAAAACAGTGGTGGGTGCCCGGAGGCCCGGACAGAACAAAACCAGGAAGTAGTTCATTGAAAGTCCCCTGAGAGACAAAGGAGGAGGGTGAATAATGCATGTAAAGCTGGGGGAGCCCAATGTTGGCCATCACTTGTGGGTTAATGAGATAAATGGAGCCCTGCATTTTGCTGCAAGGTGCCATCGTTTTGGACTTTAGGAACATAGAAGCTGTCAACTGTGTCAAAGGTTGGCAAATGATATCGTTTAGTAATGACATTGCACTGCGTAGTGAAGGTGCTCGCGCTTTTCTATGCATGATAAGAAAATACCACATTAAGCAGTGTCAAAACCTGTGTAAACAGTGCCGCTGAGCCGCCTGTTAACATCGCCCTTATCGCGACACACGCCGTCACGCAGTTTATTGCGGCAGCTGCCCGCGACTGGCGGCTCATTTGCCTTCAGACGAGGGCCGAGATTGTTGATTTTGAACAATCCCGACGCCGCCACTCGACTGGTTCGACCTGTCATAGCGCGCTCGGGGGGATTAGCGCCACTCCAGCTACGCTAGCAGGCTAGCCCACTAGCCACGTCAGGTCACCGAGGGGTTGCATGTACAGAGGGGGGAGGGGGTGATGCAGCTGACAGTCTGACGGGCAGCGGGCGAGCAACCGCTTCCAGCTATATCCGCGCAGGGACGCCGTTAAAAAGTACGTTTAGGGTGTGTGTTTGCGCTGTCCGGCGGTTAAATCCCTCCGTCGTCGTCTTCTTTTTGCTCCCCTCCCCACACACACCCACCCACCCACCCCCCCGTCCTCCCCGCCCTGTGGGCTAACCGCGGCTCGGGACTGACCTGGAGAGATGCTTCAAAATCTGCTTCTTGATGAGCCCCGCCATGGCCGCGCGAGCGTCCGCTAGCCGAGCCGCCGGGCGCGTCCGAGCTATCGCGGGCTAGCTAGCTAGCTAGTTAGCCTAGCCGCTAGCTCCTCTTTTTTTCCTTTTTCCTTTCCCTCACTGCGAGGAATAAACACACAGTTCAAATTCGTATCCCCGTGTCAAGTCTTCATTTTTGACGGCGTTCCCGCTTCATTCTCGGGGAGGGGAGAACGAAGGGAGTGGAGGCGGCACAAGGGGCAGAGGGACGGCGTTCCAGGCGTCCCGGTGACAGCCGGGCTCCGAGACAAAGCATAGCACTTTTAGCTCGTTCCGCGCAGGTAGACCGACGGAGCTCGAGGACGGCCCCGCTCTGCGCTGCCACACGGCGGGCGAACACCTGGACGGCGCGTCGTGCGGAGAGAGCGTCTGTTGTCACGGCGTGTGGGCGTGGACTCGCGCTGCATTCAGGGCGCACTCGGAAACCCCGACGTCGCGTTGGCAAAAACAACACGCGCACCGATCAGCCACGACGTTTGGAACCAAAGCGTATTTACCATCTACTTTAACGCAAAAAGCCCTCAAATAAAGACGAGTTTTATGTGGATTTCTTTTTTTTTTATTCAATCTGTGTTGACATATTTTTAATGACTGTTATTAGGAAGGTAAAGTGTGAATTTGCTGAACTGTTTTGGGTTAAACTGAGAGGCGTCTGCTATATTTTGAGCATCGCACTCATGTGCATCAGGGTCACGAAATATTATCAATATACCCAGGCATCACAAATTACAGTCCCAAAGAAAATCATCAATATTTGTGGACGCCTCTCTCACGCGTATTCAATAAAAATGCTACATAAAACTCCTCCTGCAGGGGAGAATGAATCGTGGGGCTGTTGCATTATATTCTATGGTTAACTTGACATGCAGTTGTCATGATGTTACACTTGATCGGTGCAGATGTAACCGCTGATGATATGGTTCACTTTCTTGAACTGAAATGCAGTTTAAAATCAGCTCTTCCACAGCTGGTCTTGTTGTTAGGGGCGACCGAGGCCGTGAGCATCGAAGCTGAACACAAGGCCGAGCACGGGGCCTCGTCTGTCCACGGGCCAGGCCGCAGCCCTGAGGGAGTTCAGGTCGGGTCCTCCGGCGTGTGCGGCAGGGTGATGGGAGATCTCCCACCGGAGAGTGGGGCGGCACCAGCACCAGGTTCAATAATGAGATCTCGCGGTTCACCGGTCAAAGCAAAGGGGCCGAGGAGTCGGGTGGGGAGCGGGAGGCCGCTGGGCCGACCCATCCTCCCACCTCCTGAGCTCAGCCTCCACCGTGCTTCGGGTGGCTTCAGGAGATCCTCCCTTCTGACTGCTCGCCACCATGTTTGCACACCAGCTCACCCCTGCGTGACGGGCGAAGACACGCCGGGGGACGGGAGCCATACCGGAGGAGCTTTTTAGTGCAGAGTTTCAACTCTCGTCATCGGGGAGAGTGAAGGCTTGCAGGGCCAATTCAAACTTACAGGGCATCTGACGTCACTAATATTTGTACCTGAAATGATCTACTGTGCAAAACTATCGCACAAAGCATCCTGCGACGATCAGTCTGGCGCAATGCCGCGATTTGGTGTGATTGTTTTTGCATCTTTTCATTCTTGAGCAATCATGGATGATAATTGGATTTGACTTCGGGTTATTTTAATTATTTACTCCCTCACCCCCCCTCACCAAGTTTCCTCTCCGCATGAAACGCTCTCGTAGCGACATCTAGCGTCCAAAGCGAGGACGTGGAATCACTTTTTTCTTTTTTCTGTCGCTCTTCTTTCCCGGTACAAGAGCCCGATTGTTGGGTTTGCTGGGTGAAATTCCCTTAAACTACTTTACAGAATTCAAATTCTACATTTCTTTCCTCAGCCCACATAATAAAATAAAAAATTGCACACAAAAAAAAAATCGAGTGACGAACTGGCTCAGCGCGGCCTACAAAAAGCAGAAATCGAGCTAAGAGCGTCACTGCGTGTTAATTATCACGATCAACCATTACTGACGATCGGTGGTGCGTTCACGCACCCAACAGGACCGATTTTAGGTGCCTTAAAAAGCGAATCGGCGACACCGTTTCTGGAGGAACGACGGTTAACGCAGCTGCTCTTTCCCCGAGCAAGCAGAAGCAGCTCTGACTTAGTGACTTCGGCTGATGTGTCCCTCCTTCGTGCGGGGATGCGCGGATGTGCCGGGCGGGAGGCTGCCGAGCCCGGACTCCGGCTGCCACGTATGAAAGGGGGCGTGGCCTGGGGGGAAAGGAGGGGCGGGGCCGCGCCGGTTGCTAAGTTTGCATCAGTCCCCGGCGTAACTAGGTGACTGCGCATGCTCCCACCTGATGAAACTTTTCAAGTTGGATTAAAAAGTAGCGTCGATGCTACATTCCCTTCCACCCGGAGCAATAATTAAAACAACTCGGAACGCTTGCGTGACCATCACCATGACACCCCCGCGGGGGCAGACCCGAGTGACCGGATCCGAGCCTGGGACGGCCCCCATCCGCATACCTCAGCCCAAGGGAAGGGAGAAAAAAAAAAAAAAGTTCTCGTGAAAGACACGACGCGCTCCCTGATACGCTGCCGCCGCCGCAGCTGCTGGGGTCAGGAGCGGCGGGGACGTCCTCCATCCACGACTGCAAAACCAGCGGCTGCAGCGCCAAACACACACACTCACTCATTCACTCACACACACCACTCACGCACATCACTCATCGACGATGGCCGCGAAAAACCGGCAGAAGAACAACTCGGGCGACCGGAGCCAGGACGAGGCGCAGGCCCGGCGGCTCCACCGGAGCGTCAGCAGCAGCAGCAGCACCATGAGCGGGCCCGGGGCCCCGCCGCCGAGCTCCGGCGGCTGGCTCGGCGGCGTCTTCTCCGCGCTCTTCTACATGGCCGTGATAGGGGGCGCCGGGTTCGCCACGCTCCACCTGCAGAAGGTGGTGGAGGAGGTCCGGCGGACGAGCGCCAGGCACGAGGAGAGCGCCAAGCAGAGCGCGCAGCTGGGCGGCAAAATGGAGAGCGTCGCGCAACAGGTAGGTGAGACCCCCCCCCCCTACACACACACACACACACACACACACACACACCACCGCCACCACGGTCAAATGGGCAGCCAATCAGAGGGATGCAGTAGCAGCAGCAGTGTGTGTGTGTGTGTGTGTGTGTATATAGGGGGTGGGGGGTGTTATTAGTGGAGAACAAAGTATTGGGGGTAAAAAAAATAAAAAAAAAGCATCTGCTTTTGTTGTGCTTCTCATTTGCATAACCGGCGTTGCAGTACTCCGTGTACTTGGGTGCGTTCGGGGAAGGTATGGTGATTCACAGGTTTGGTCAAGTTTTGAGCGCCTTATATTGTCGTGATCTAGCTCAGTTGGCTTTTTTTTTTTTAGATAAGCGAGGGGGGAAAAATGTCCCTGATTAAATCAAATCATTTATGAGGTACTTTTTTTTTTTTTCTTTTTCTTTAATCTCTGACCCCTCCTCACCCCCCACTGTGTGGGAGTCAGAGATAAGGCAGCAGTGATTGCAGGGCTGAGCAGGATGGACCGGGAGGTGCTGATGAGTCAGTCCTTCAGTTCTGGAGCAGGAAAAAAAAAAAAACAAAAGAGAAAAGCTGCTTAACAAAGTGGAAACTAAAGAACCATTAACTTTTAACAATTATCCGGGCTCTCCTTCTCCACTCCTTCCTCATACCTGCAACAAATACCTGCCGCCCGCACAATTACAGCTGGCGTCTCCAGAGTTTTATTGCAGATGATTTAAAGGAGTCCTACTGGGAAAATGGTTAACTTTTTTTTTTTTCTTTTTTTTTTTGGAATGTTGACTGGGATGTTAACATCAGTGTTTTTTTCACCATTGTAGAGCAAAGACTTCCATATGTTTGCAAACTATAATTCCAACTTGAATGTCATCACTTCATCCTTTCATCCATCATTAGATGCTGGACGGATAAAAAATTTCATCATAATTAGTGTGTGACTTGTGCACGAATGCAGGCTTTGCGATGTCCCGAAGGCCTTGACCTTTGACCCCTTGACCACCGACATCTTAGAATTTCATCCTGAATTGACATTTTCTGCCAAACACACAGAAATTGTCTGCAGGCATTCCAGAAACATCCCAGCGGCGTGAATGGTACAGGTTGCAGTGAAGTTGACCTTTAACCTCTTGGGTACAAAATGCAATCATTCACACTGCAGTTCTTGTTATCAAATTGACTCAGTTTTCCCATTAACATTCCATTATTATATTTCCTGAATATGCCAAAAAGAAAAAAAGGAAAGAGAGTTTTTTTAACGCCAAATTTGTTTACCAATTTACAAGCTTTTTCTGTAGCTTTCAAACGACCTTGATGATCTTCATCAGCCAATGGCATTCACTCGGCTGACTGAGCCAAATAAGATAAGATAAGATGTCTTTAGTTCCCCCGAACGGGAGCTTTCGTCCTGGGCAGCAGCGCTTCAGTAGCCACAAACCGCTGAGGAATAATCTTTCATTAAGTGTGGATTTGTCCCGCCACTATTCCGATTACAGGAGCGCCTTCGGTAGGCAGCGTGTGGCAGTTGTGGCGTTGATCTGCACTGCGGCGTGCGAGCGCTCCCGATCGCGCTCGGATGCTTCGGGGAAACGGATGGTGAAGCAGCACCGATGTGTTTTTTGTTTTTTTTTCTCGACTCGCGGCACAGGTGGAGTCTCTGAGGAGCGTGGTGGACGGGCTGGAGTCCACGCTGCGCATCACGCGGGCGGAGCTGGAGGGCGCCGTCGCCCGGACAAAGAAGGGCGAGGCGGAGACGAGGAGGGTGGAGGCGGCCCTGCAGAAGCTCCAGAACGACCTGCTCGGGGAGCTCTCGCGCGGCATCAAGGAGGTGAAGGAGGCCCGAGAGACGGACTTCTCCTCCCTGGAGAGGACGGTGGAGGAGCGCTTGGCCGAGGTGAGTCAGTCCATCACGGTCAGCCTGTCGGAGTTCGCCGAGACCCAGAGCCAGGCGCAGGGCCAGCTGGCTGACCTCAAGGCCCGCCTGGGCGGCCCTGAAGACCCGACGGCCATCAAGCGGGAGCTGTCCGCCATTGTGGGCGCCGTCACCGAGCTCAGGGCGGCCAAGCAGGCGGCCGACGCCTCCGCCGATTCGCTCAGGGGTCAGATAGGCTCGGTGAGGGAGGAGCTCCAGACCCGCAACCAGGAGGTGGCCTCGCTGTCGGAGGAAGTGGAGACCATGAGGGCGGTGATACAAGACAGCGCGCAGAACCTGCGCAAGTCGCTGTCTGCGGCCGAGGCCGGCACCCAGGCCACCAGGGAGCAGGCGGCCGCGCTGCAGGGCGGCCTGGCGCAGGCCATCGAGGCCGTGCACGACACGCAGAAGCGGGTGAGCGACGTGGCCGCGCAGGCCCAGAGAAGATCCGACGACCTGGAGGCCCGGGTCAAAGCGTCCGAGGAAGGCGCCGACGCGCTGGCCGCCTCGGCCGCGGACGCCGCCTCCAAAGCGGAGTCGCTGCTCGCCAAAAGCAGGACCTTGGAAAGCGCCGCCGCCGCCCAGGGCCACGCGCTGGAGAAGGCCAGGGCGGACGTGGAGGCGCTGAAAGGCAGCGTGGAGGCGCTCCGCTCCGGCATGTCGGCGGTGAGCGGCTCCACGCAGAAGCTGGCGTCCACGGAGTCCATGCTGGGACAGCAGCTGGGAGAGCTGGAGAGGAGGCTGGCCGCCGCCGAGGCGAGCAGGGTGGCGCCCGAGCTGGTGGCGAATCTACGCAGCGAAGTGGACAGCCTGAAGGAGAGGAGCAGCGCCCAGGAGCAGGCCATCTCCTCCACCATCAGGGAACTGCAGAGGAGATTAGAGGTTTAGAGGCGGGCAAGAACAAGAGGTAGCAGCGGCGTCTCGGGCCGGCAGCGATCAAATCGTAACTCACGTTTTCCCACTTTTATGAAGAATTGTTAGTTGACGTCACGATGTTGCACGCGGGTAGAGGAGAAGCTGAGGAGTGCGAGGGTGGCTCTGCGGGGGGGGGATAGGTGGGGCGAGGGGGTTGGGGGGGTGAGGAGGGTGTGAGGTGGCGGCGGTGGTGGTGGAGGTGGTGGAGGGCGGGCGGGCGGGATCAGAGGGAGCAGAGCTGGACTGCTGATCTGTGAATTCAAATCCACGTTCATTCTGCACTGTACTTTTGTTTTTTTTCTCGAATATTGTAACTGTTTTATTAGACGTTCTGTGCTGGGGCTGTTTGTTGTTGTTGTTGGTGTTTTTTGTTTTTTTTTAAATGCAATAAGCTCTCATTGAGCACCCCGTTGTTTACTCATTTTGGGTTTGTTTTGTTTTTTACAAGAATAAAGAACACGTTTCGACCTAAATCTGCTGTAAATTATTTCGCGATGGGGATCATTTAATATTCGGAGATTAGATGGTTGAGCTGCTTTTGCTGATACATCATATGGGCGGGAACGGACCTCCACACTCATGGAAAGTGATTTCACCAAAGGCTGATCAGATCTCAATTGCATCATTTTACTTATGCTTTTTTTTTTTTAACCACATATAATTCGGGCTTTGCTGCATAAATAGACACCAGTGAAAAAGCACTAGTTCTTCAGTACAATAAAAAAAACCTTAGAGGGCCAAAGAATGTCCCAGTGAAAGTTGCAGGATCGTACAAAGGCAGTTTTTTTTCACTACAGGAAGTTCCAAATTGCATTAATGAAGGCAAAAGACCACAGATGAGACTGGCAGCTGCGCCGCTGTTTCTAGAAACCGCAAAGAAAGCCGCGGCATCTGGTGACGGCGAGCAAAAGGAAGCTCCTGAGGGTCGACGGCTTCAGGCAGCTCGTCCTCTTCGGCGACTGTGATCAGCGGGTTCCGTCGGCGGCTTCTCAGCTTCATGGGGCCGGCGAGGTCATCCGCTAACGGGAGGATGTGTGTGTGTGTGTGTGTGTGCGTGTGCGTGTGCGTGCGTGGTTCGAGCACCAGCTCCTCCGTAGGTCGCGTGGTGGCGTCCAAGAGCTGTACGCTGGAGGCAGCAACGATGCTATGTGAAGCACTCAAAGCAGTGTGCCCGCGGAAAAAAATGTGGCCCGTCAACCTTTCAGCAACCGAGAAAGTAGCAAAAAAAAACAAACAGCAATACAGACAAATTTAACCGACCAGTAAAAACTAAAAGCGTGTGTCCTGGTTGTGTGGTTTATTTTCACCTCAATAGCCGGATCATTTAATCACCCCACACGCCCGTCACTCCCAAGGCATTCTTCAAGTCACAAACGGGAATTTCGAGTCCTGAAACGTGTCTCGATGGCAGAAGGTCAGCGGCCCTCGTTCAGGATGCAAGGCACAAACTTTGAAGTCTATTGGAAAAGGGAGACAGATTTGAAAATTTAAGGAAGAGGAAAGTCGATGGTGATGACTTGGGATTCTTCAGACACGAATCACAGTTGAGTTTTTCAGTAAATGTTCTGTGCAAAAAAAAAAAAAAAAACCCAGCCCGGTTCCCAGGGTGTCAACAGAAAACTCCCTCCACATTTCTTTGAAAGGCAACATGACAAAACTCTGCGCGCCAAAAACGCGCAGGACAGCTGACTGACTGTTCACGATGTTGTGTTTCCTGTCTCCTGCTTCGATGGACAAAACCTTGCATTCGTTGGATTTGTAGCAAAAAGCTTTATTTCTGTAAACCCTTAAAAACAGCAGTGAGACAGGCGACCGAACTGGCTGAAAAATGGTCATTAAAAAAAAAAACGAGGAAACACTCCTTGTCCTCCTCATCCTCTTCCTCCTCCAATCAGAGTTCCAGGCCCTCATGTTGGCCGGTGCGTCTCTTCGATATCGGATAAATCCGCTATTTCGCCGACCGGCTTTGCTGGGACACCCGAATCTCCGCCCACTGCGGTGAGGTTGGCCAATGAGAGTCTGATCTCGGCAATCTCCTGCTCCCTTTTCATGAGGTCTTCTGCGAGTCTTCCGATGCGGAGGGTCAGGTCGGCCAGCTGGGGCTCGAAGGCCCTGAAGTCCCGCTTGAACGCGGACATCTTGGGCTGAAGGTCGCCGGCGAAGGCCACCGCCTTGATGATGCGAGCCCTGCCGCCCTCCAGCTCCCTCAGTCGCTCCGAGATCTGCGTGTCGGCGGCGGCGAGCTCGGGGAGGCGGCGGCGGAGCTCCTCCAGGGCCTGCGTGTTGCGCTCGGAGGACGCGCGCAGGTTGGAGACGCGGTCCACGCTGCTGGCCAGGAGGTCGCCCACGCGCTTGACCATGCTGCGCTCCACCCGAGCCGCCTGGTCCTCCAGCTCGCCCAGCCGGGCCAGGAGCGACTCCAGCTCGGACCGCAGGCCGTCCATCCGGCGCACGT
Source organism: Dactylopterus volitans (assembly GCA_901007715.1). NCBI lineage: Eukaryota > Metazoa > Chordata > Actinopteri > Syngnathiformes > Dactylopteridae > Dactylopterus > Dactylopterus volitans. The sequence goes on from CAAKHG010003821.1 coordinate 39,411, forward strand.
CCGTCCTCACCGACGCCACCTAGAGGGTCAACGCAACAGAGCAGGCGGGGTTGGACACAAAAGTTCCTACTGGGTAAAAATAAGCTTTAACAAGGCACCAAAAAAATGAGGCCCAACACCACCAGGGGTCCTCTAGGATTGCAATTTTATCTAAAGTCTTTATCAGATATTATTTTATTGGATTTTCAGATTGTCTTGTGTAACATTTTACAACTCTCATGAGAAGTAGTCGGCAAACCTCTGGCTAACTTCACACCACTTCACGCACAACCTTCAGAACGAAGTCAAGGGAATTTGGAAAAGGGTGCATGAGCAAAAATGCATGAAAATTACGGAAGAACAGGCAAACACCGAATAAAAACTTTAGTATATATTTAAAAATGATGGATTCACTGGTATTTTAAAAAGGGCCACAGCAACGCCGCTGGATCAGATTTCTTGTGCTTCGATGCTTGAGGAAGCCTCAAGGGTCACTGTTGAGATGGAGGTCTGCTGAACACTGAGAGACAACCGAGGGGGCGAGGGGCATCCAGAAATATGGGAAAAAAAAGGGCATGGAACAAAAGGATCTGATGTACCTTGTTAGCGAAGTCTTTTGTGATGGCGGAGGTGCGTTCTTTGATCTGATCCACGGCGCCGGCGAGTGCCGTCAGGCTGGTCTGCAGCTGACCCCGCTTCTCCGTCAGCCCGGAGGCCCAGTCCTTCAGCCGGCCCACGTCCCGCTCCAGAGCCTCCAGCTGAGAGCGCAGAGCGCCGCGCCGACCCCCGAGACCCTCCAGCATCAGCTGGACGCTCTCGCACTGCGACAGGACAGCACAAAGAAAGCGATGGTGCAAAAAAAACAAACAAAAAAAAAAACAAAGAAAACTTTTAAGGCTAAAAAAATGTCATTTTATTAAAACACGCTCAGTGATAAAACGATCATTGTGGTGTCGTCAGGAGAAATCCAGACATCAAGCACCAGGTCAGATGAAATAAAAAATTTTTTTTAAAAAGGCGGCAAACGTGCCTCAATCAATCGCAAACCACCAACAAACACAGCTGCCGCGGTTGTGATTCACGCTGCGCCGATTTGAACCAACCAATGGGGAGTAAATATCGAAGTCGCGTGAGCAGACGGGCGCTAAGAGGAGCCATGTGGTGAAAATCAGCGTTTTACCGACTGTTCTGAAGTGTCACACAA
>CAAKHG010003830.1:1757-12836 GCA_901007715.1 Dactylopterus volitans
AAGTTCAAGCCTAGGACAAACACCTGAGCAGCAGATCAGGGAACACTAAAACTTAAAAAAAAAAGGAAGAGCGAAGAGGAAGAGGAATGGGGGTGGTTGAAAGAGTTACTCACGATATTCTAGAGTCGTGGTTTGGAAAGCCGCCACAAGAAGAAGAGAGGTAGGAGACAAAATGAAAGAAGTTAGCATCCACACACATGCACAGGTTAGGACACAGTGAACCAAAAGAAGAAAAAAAAACTCACCCTCAGTAGACCAATTCTTACTATTATCTCACTATTTACTAGTGTCTCAAAATATCAGTTAGGAGTTGCAGTACATCAAAGTCTAATTAAAAAGCATATGGATATCAATGGTCAAAAGGAACGAAGGATAATGATAAATCACATTCTAAACCTCTAAATCTTAATAAAACTTAATTACAATTTGTGGTTAGTGGCAGTGTTACATATCCATCATATTAGGCCTGAATGACAGTGACTGACGGCCCGCGTCAGACCTATTTAGCAGTCCAACCCCACTGCAGACGCGGACAGGTGGACAAATATGGGAAAAGGAGACGTGCTGACATGTGGGTGAGACCAGGGGGGAGACAATGGTGGGTGGGCTTTTTCTGAGGGATCATAATTATAAGATCAGAGTGATAATTAAGCAGTCATGAAGATTGGATGGGCGCGTGTGTGTGTGCGTGCTGTCTAGACCCAGACACCACTTCCTGTACTTTCCAATCCTGCAACCTTTCACACTATTTTTATCCTGTTATCACTATACACTAAGTTTTCACCTCTTTCTATTTTTCTGCTTTTAAAATGATTCAGCTTTGAGTCTCCATTATGCAGCAAATTTAAAGATTTTTCAAAATTTAGGAATTTTCAGCATTGCTTCAACAATTCCTTTCAGCTCTCAGCGTTTCACACACATTTCTGCAAGAAATGCATTTTCAAATGTTTAACTCTAATTCAGAGCCTCTAAATTAGCAACAGCATCATTCATTCCAAGTGAGAACCCTTGTATAACAGAATTGTGGTTTGGTAGAGTGTTACAGAATTACTCAAACACGGACTTATTTTATTTTGAAGTATGAAAATCAATTTCTTTAGCATTCACTATATTGCTTAAGCACAGTAAATTTGTATGATAGTTTCCATGCATTTCATTTTAGCCAAACGTCAACATTGCCATCTCATGAATTATTCAAAATTTCCACAACCAAAACTTAGTTGTGGTGGTCTTGCTAATATTTTCATAGCATAAAGAAAATAAAACCATGAATGTTAAATTGGCACTTCCCTAAAGCCGATCCATCCAAGACCTCCAGTAACGTTATATCAAGTACAAGTGAAATTTCGAAAGACAAATTTTGTGTGCTTGCTAACATGCTGGAAACAACAATAACAGCTAACCTTACATTCAAATTGTGACAGCTAGTCTTAACTACATCAGAGCAACTAAACTTTATCAGGCAAATTAACCTTAAGTCATAAATCACACAAAAAAGGCGTTCATGCCAAAAAGTTAGCAGGTTTGCGCCCCTGTAATATCCAGTTTAGTTTTAATAAATATCTGCAGAATTCACATTATGGTGTACTGCATATTCTTACATCTGAAAATGTAAATATGTGTGTGCATGAATAACAATTTTAGAAAATTGTTATAATTAGTTTATTTCAAGATGCAGACTTACAAAATGTAGCTGAACATCAATTTGAAATTCTCAGTATTTTGAGATATAATGGAAATGACAATTTTTCTCTTTGGTGTCTTTGGAAATAAATTACAATAGTTTATTGGAGCATTTCAGTAATTTAAATGAAAATCAATTTATATTTTATAGATATTTAGATATTTATAAAATAATTAAGATCACACTAAATGACAATAAATGTAATTGTAAAATTTCCTTCACAGCAATTTAGGTATTTTATTTTCAAATGGGTATTTGCCGTCTTCCATATATCAAAGTAACCTTAAAGGTTAAAAGCCAAGTGGAAAACTAACCTTTATATACTTTTGATACTTATAACATAGTGGTGAAACCAAAAATTGATAAATGTGAAAGCTCATTAAGCTTTTGTTGTACAAAGCTTTGTTTGAGCTGCATGTCTTGGAGGGAAAAGGCTGGGCTGTTTCATGGTGGTTTAGGAAGACACGGTAATGTACGGAGTGTGTGAGGAGGTGGATTTCCATGCCATACTTACGCTTGCATGGTGGTGGTGGCTGTTTGAAAGCTGAACATATTCTCTTTGGGGAACCAGCTATTAGGATTGTCCTCTGCAACACAGAAACCAAATGGAAGGTGTGGTTTGAGCACAGAGGCCTTACAATTAGCGGGGAATGCTACACTTAAGGGTGTGAAATTAGTCCCATTTAGCTGTTGACATGGCAGATGTACACGTCTGTGATGCCTTTTCCCATCTCATACTCATTTATGCTTATACCCATGTTTAAATGCATCATTCTTTACCCTTGTCATCAGAAGACCCTCTGTCCTCACTGTACATCCTCTCCAGTTTCTTGCGGGGCTTTCCCCCATCCTGCGGTGAGGTGTCCAGGTCCAAGGACCGCTGGCTTTGACATGGAGCGCGAATGCAGGCCACACAGTCTGGGGTGTAGTCGTCCCGTGATCCCGCTCTCCTCATTCCCCAGTCCCGAATATTGCTGGCACTCCTAGAGCTCTGCAGTGGCTGAGATGATGATGGCGTGCCTCCCTGATGCTGGTGGGCATGGTGATGGTTGCTGCGGTGATGGCTACTATGGTGATGGCAACCACGACTGGCTGTAGCAGGTGGTTGGCTCGTGCAGGACGGGTTGTTGTCCGGGGTCGGGGTCAGAGGCTGCTCCCTGGAACCCTTCAGCACCTCCAGTTCCAGGCTCTCCTCGCTGCTGCGGCCACCCAGCGTCATCCCTCCCTCCCTGGTGATGGTGTATACCCTGGCTGGTTTCACCACAACAATCCTCTCTGGGCCTCTGGTACCTGGTGGGTTCTCTGAGGAGAGGCTATGTTCAACTGAGAGTCGACGTTTGGAGGGGCCCAATGGTGCTTGAGCCTGGGGGGTGCTGGCTGGGGGCTGGGATTGAAAGTGAGCAGTGGGATTGGACTGGCTGGACTGGTTTGGCTTAGGTTTGGGCAAACAGTGGCTCTGTGGTGCCCGATTGTTGTGTAAACGACTGACGTCTGGAGAGTCACAGTCCTGGCCAGGGAAGGTGTCAGACAATAAATGATCTGGAGAAAAGGTGAAAGAAAAGGGGAGAAGATGGGCAGAAGTGACAACAACACAAAGAAAGGGGCGGATAAACCATGTAAGACTGTAATTATACAGATTTTATATATGCCAGAAATGTACATGTGAGTGAACTGAGATTGGAGCAATGTTGGAGCAAGATTGGAGTTTGGAGCTTGGAGTTTGTCGCTCGCTGTAGCTCTGGCAACAGAGCGGTACACATTTGCAAGCCAGCAAAGCTTTTGGGAGATTGAAAAGGAGAGAGGTGGCAGAGTAATCAAAAAGAGCAGGGAGATGAAAGATAAAATATTTGTAAATGGATAACCAGGTACAGAAAATAAGGGGCTTAGGCAGGAACAAAAGCCCTCTGATCTTGTGGGGAGAGCATGTTGCAGCTTGAGTGCTTCACACTTGTAAATAAGGGTCAACTCAAGGGAATGACTGAAGTTTTCATTGCTATTTGTAACTGTGGATAAACAACTGGGACACTCTGTTTACAGAGTGGCACTGATATGATCTGAGCAGAAATGAGGCTTGATATGTTCTGATCCACAGCATACATAACATGCATAACATTCCTGCACAGGGAATGTTAGTTAAGGGAACCTCTCCCAACAAAATCCTTCCATTCGGAACACTATGCAATCGCACCAATGACATCACTGTGCTTTACCCTGCTAATCCTGCTTGTGCTTGTCAGTGCTAACATTAGCACATTGGTGTGCTAATATTAGCAACAACATCTAAGATAAATAGTTACTGCAGGCTAATAACAGTAACATGGTATGCAAACTGAATGGACGTCAACTAAGCTTCCTAACAGTATAATTAGTTTATCTAGATAACAGCATTTGACTTATAGTATAAGCTGTTTTTGGGTAAAAACCTTAAGTTGTCACATCAATATGTTAGAATGATAATGTGTGTCTGCTCAATTTGTATTTAGTGTTTCACAGAGACAGTTACCGATGGATAATCTTAGTGGTTATCTTCTTGCGAAGGGATGAGCTGTTGTTCAGAGATGTCAAAGAAAAAAGGTGAAGATGCAAAGTGACATGCCCAGATTTATAATGTCCTCAGAATGAACAGGATCAGTTTCTGCAGGTCGGATGGTAAACGATGTCGTCATATTGGTTTGGCGTGTGGCTAACGTTAGCGGCACCAGCATGAGCGGCCTGCTGTTTGGCAGGTTAACATCCACATGCCTGTTCTGAGGTTTCTCATCGCTGCCGTCTGGATGTTCTATGACAGCCTACTCTGACACGACCTCCATGCAGTGAATCGCACTCATTTTCTAAATCTAAATACAGCCAAACCATGCTGTTTTTAAACATTATCTTTTTCCCACCTGGATTGTTTATAGTGGTGCAGACAGAGAGCTGTCAAACGCCTAAATGTGAAATGTAACCAGCTTTGTAAATTAATATCAATAAATATTTAGTAGAAATGAGTAATTTTTCTGCTGTTGACTAGCAAGGGAATATTGAGTTGACTGGTTGAATAATTCTGCACATCATTTTCCTTGATCTTTGTAGTAGTATACTAACTGCACTGGTTGATGTAGGACTGCGGGAACCAGCAACACCATCCCGTTTTGTCTGCTGATTGTCAGTGATGGTCAGCTGATTTCATGTTCACCTACCTGCTCCGTTGCGGTTCTCCGGATTGGTGTTGGACAGGTACTCTCCGAATGCTCTGGCTGCTCTGAAGACACAAGAAGAGTAAAGAGCACTTAACCCAGTGTGCTGTTTCGTTGCTTTTGTCCAACAAACGTGGGCAAATGCCTGGGATTTCTGTCAAGGCTTTCTGTGACTACAGGTCAAGTACATGAGAATAACACAGCAGAGTGTGAGACGTTTTTTCATTCTCCACGTCCTGAATCTGTACAGTGCAAAAGCAGTATCTTATCAGGGTATCAACATGAACCTTTGCAGTGCCTAGAGGACTGGGAAACAGCTTGGAAGCTACAGCCTGCCTCCCCTGCACAGCTGATTGGCCCCATAGGAGACTGTGACATTGCATGTGCCAACAGTAAAGCCAGGAAATAAATCCAAGCACATACACATTTTATGAAAGTATTGGCATGAACAGTTGAGAACTGGCACATCTTGCTGCAATGTCCTCGCATAAATGTTTTTCTTCTCAGATAATTCTTTTAGCACTGCCACTGTCGGGTTTAATCACACATTTTGAAGCAAAAAATGCCCCTTTTGGTGTGAAAATGATCTTTGGGTTTAATGTCCACAGCACCATAGTTTTTGGGGTGTGGCAACTGGTGGAAACAAAATGTCCCGCATTCTGTTCTGGCATAAGAGCACAATTGAAATCATACCAAAGCCATCACAGTAACACTTAATAAAGTAGCAGTGTCTCTACCCGTGAAGTGGCAGTTTCTCATGAACAATAATAAACTCAAATATTCTAAAGTCACAAAGACATCAGCCCGCATTCCATTTAAATAAAACAAAGCCTACTTCAACACATAATGGGCCAGTTAACACTGCTTTAACCTTTATTCTGTATTACAGATTGTCATGTCTGACCATCTGCTCACACACCTGAGGAAAGGTGTGTGAGCAGTGCTGCTGCTGCTGTGTTTCTCTTTCTCCTCCCACTTCACCCTTCTCCCCAGGCCTTGGATCAATCAGACAATCAGGCAGGGAAGAAAGAGGAGAGAATTCATGCTGGACACACACAACAGCAGCAGCAGCATGGGGAAGTTTGTTTTGTTAAATAAGTTAACCCTTATTTTTCCTCTGTCCTTGATAACAGAGTTTTTGTTACTTTAGTTTGTTATTTTAGTTTGAGTTGGAGATTGCTGGTAGTCCTTGTTTTTGTGTTCTTTCAGGTTTAATCTTTCTTTTCCTAGATTAGGGTGGAAGTGCAGGGTGTGACAGCCCATTGCGCGGCTGGCCCTGTGCTTCCCCATCTTTTCTTCTAGTTGATAACTACATGGATTACCTTTTTCTTTGTTACTTTTTTGATTTTCCCAGTAGTTTAATTTAATTTGCAAACAAAACAAAAAAACAAAAAACAAGTTAAAATTCAAACTCTTGTGTGGCATCCCTCTTTTTTTTAAGTTGTGGTCTCATTGAGCCTAATATGATGCCGTAACACACATGCATGCTCATTTCTCTCAAACCTATGGAACTGAGCTTTTCTGGTGGATTAAACTCATAAATTATGAGTGCAAAAGTAAAATGTTTTAGGAATATAGTAACAAATACTTTACATCTCATGCAAAGGAAATCATAGACATTTGTTTTTCCAAAAATCAGTGTAGCATTATACTTTGTTTTTCTAACAGTCAGTTACAGTTGCAAAGTAATACTGTCCATTTAAGCACCTTAGGTTTCCAGAGTGTATACATTTTTGGTTCCAACTGACAGCGTAGGTATTATCTGAAATATCTGTAGTATATCTGAAATTTGTTTTATTTTTTCAATTCCAACAGCAGCAAAGTAAGTCGAGCTAGCAAAGGGGCTGAGAGGGCACAGAGTTAGGCCATCGTCATGTGGGAGCCACTATATGGAGATGTCAATCATGCGAGTAAGACATCCCTTCCCCATTTTAACTTTTTGCACAGGGACTAATGCCGATTTAGGTCAGGTAACACAAAAGTGTGGATGGGGAATAAATTCTAATCAGAAATACTTTATTAATCCTTGAATTAATTGTATCACTACAATCATTCCATGTCAGTATGAAAATATAAGATACAGGAAGGAAGTGTCAAGATATCACAAATAACTCACTTACTCCTGTAATATTGAAACTGACCAAACATGAACAATATCTAAACAAATCAAATATATAAACAAATCAACAGAACCTATATTACTTGGAAAATAAATGCGTCTTAGAACAGAAGTATGTAACAGATGCTAGCATTATCAGTATGATAAGACAGTCACGAGTATAGTTACAAGTGTGGTAACTATTGCTCTGTGTATTTATTGCATCAAGCAAAGCAAATCAAAAGGTCAATTCATGCTATGAAGTAATGTCAGTATCTGCCCATGTCTGAGTGAGTGTGTGCATTGGTCAAATAGACGGCCCAAAATTTGTGATTTGGCAAGCTGCAAAACGGACAGTCCATGCATGCTTGTATCCACACTCCATTTATAGTGGATGATACTTAATGCACCATAAACATTGTCTGCTTTTGCAAGAAAAAGAACTCCAACTAAAGGTGAAATCACTATAACGAAGCTTTGGTGAAAGTTCAATAAGAAAAATCACCCGTCTATGCTCTGGGTTTATGCTTCACCTTACTTTTGCTTTGCCACGCTTTTAAAAAAGTTCCATTCCTAATTCCAATGTCACCATTTCTGTCCAGCTACATTCTTGCCCACATCCTGCGAGCCAATCAATCAGCCTTTGGTAGCTGTCTGTATCATCACTATTCCTCCCTTCAGCTCTTTGATTGCACAACTCACCTCCTCCCCATCTCCACCTTCTGCCTAGGATGGCTTCAGTGATTCTTCCCTTCCTCCAACTCTGTTCTCCCATCACAAGCAGAGTCCACCAAATTTCCACAACCGGGTGTTCCGTTGATTCTCGTAACCTCATAATGCTTCACCAAGCAAAGGGGTCTAATTTCCAAACAGTTGTCATCATGTCACAATTATTGCTATTATTTCTATCATTTTAATCTCTCCAACATTGCACATCCTATCTCCAAAATAAAAGCAACTTGCTTTTTTGTTGATCGGGCATTTTATGTTGGACACAGCTGGAGGTTATGTACTTTTCAAACTTCATGTCCTGTTAACGTTTTTTGGTTTTTTTTCATTCCGACTTCCGGTTGCTGTATAGTGCATTTCAGTACATTCGGTAGTGTTGCATGGCAAATGGCATCTGCATATTTGCCTATATGCTGTCATTAAATTTATATCTGCATATTATTTTTTTTAAGACTTTTCTGTATATTGATAGTTGAGCTTTAAACATAATTGGCAAAATATATCATTAAAGCAGTCGTTAATGCCTTCTCTCTTCCTACTTTTAGGAGCCATGGGACATAAATGGCACCTCCGTCAAGCTTTTCCTTCTCACTGACTGGCTCATCAAAGGCTATGCCCGTTCCCCACTTCTCACCGCAGAACAAGAGTCATTCAATGTCTATCTGAGCTCCGTGCGGAACACGGTGGAAATAGCATTTGGAAGGCTAAAGTCACACTGGAGAGTGCTACTCAAAAGAAGTGACTTCCATTTCACCTTCACACCACATGTTATTGCCACATGTTGTACACTGCACATTTTTTGTGAGGGGGAGAAAGACTTTCAATCCCACCTGGTCAAAGGAAGCAGCAAGTCTTGAACGTGACCTGCCACAGCCAGGTCTTCGTAGCTACAACACTACTGAATGTTCTGGTGGTCAGGAAACAAGAAGTGCTCGCAGTAACAGTATATGCAAGCAAATTTTCCTCTGCGCAGGGCGCTGTTTTAGCCAATGTACAGTTGCATGTTTGTCTACTTTGTACAGTTTTAAGTCAATTACTGTAATGAAACAAACAACCATTGCTTTGTTGTGTATTTATTTACAAACTATGTATTTAAGAAAATACAACTATAAAAAAGAAAAGTTTAAAAAATGTGTAAATAAGAAAATACAAACTTGTAAACAAACACTTCTATTGGACATTAGTGTACAGATCTGCCCTCACATGTGGTGATAGGTGGGGGCAGAGTTTTCATGTCCATGGTAGCCATATGTGGTTGGCGGTGCCATGAATCCTTGAAAGCTGCAGATGCCCTCCATGACCACAGCCACCATCCTGGAATTATTGTCCAGGATGCTGTTGACTAGGTGTTCCTCCCTTCCCTGGCTCTGCTGCATTTGTAGCATCCATGTTGCCTGGATCCTTTCGATCCTCTCCAGCACGGTGTCCATGTTAGAAACATGGCACCTCCCACATGATAGTCTTTGTGATGGTCCTGCAAAATTATTTAAAACATGAGTTAATCATATTTTCAGGGCCTAGGAGATCAATTTGCTAAAACCAAAACCTGCATGCACGTAACAAATGAACTTACTGGGTAAATGCGGAGTTTGAGGTCTGCTGTCTGTCTCATCCGGATCTTCAGGTGACCCTTCGGCAGGCTCCGTCGCCAGGCTCCGTCGCCATCTCCATTTTGTCGAAGATTACGGCAACATGTTTACAAGTCACAGAAACTTCTGTGCAGGCTGTTTACACCACAGGACCCTTGTTGCTACACATAGCTTGAACTGATACATGCTAACATAGGGTAATTGTTTAACTCACCTGAGGGACTCTGAAAACCAATGTCCACGTCATGATGGTCGATTTGAGACAAATGCATCGGTCCGAGCAGCTCCTCAAGCATGTCGCAAAATGGACAATGGACAACCTTTTTAAGTGTTTCCACTGAATACAGATTTGTTCAGGCGTTCGCATGAAGCCAGCTGCTTGCATCCTTTTGAAGAGGTCTTGTTCCTATTTATTCTCCTGTCCATGTATTTTAAAATGTTTAAGTCCTTCAGCAGGCTAAGTGTGAGGGAGGACTCCTTGTGCTTCCAAAAGTGGCCATTCCTCGGAGCTTCTGCCATGCTGCCGCTCTGGTGGTTCTCCTGCATTCTTCTCTCGCGACCGGCTTTCTTACATGTTTTTGATCAGTGGTCATACGTCTGCGTGTGGGGCGGATGTATCTGGGTGTCTTAAACGGATTTTGAGAACTCTTATATTAGTCGGAGTAACACATTTACATGCACTTCAGATGTCCAGTTGTCGGATTAAGGCAATAATTCGTTTTTTGTAATGTAAAAGTACTCACTGTAAAACACAGCCAAACATTTCAGGTGGTTGTGAGCCTGCACAACATATCTACGACAAAGCAGATTCAAATTTATCAACAATATTCTACCAAAACTGAGACTCAACTTAACTTTGTAGGTGCTGATGCAGGTTATTATCTGTAATGGGGCTAGATTGGACCCAACTGCAGCACAAAATCACCAGATGATAGTTGGTAATTTTATAATCAATACTTTTGCAAGTTATGAGATGAGTAGGTAGGTTTCAGCTAGGTTCAGTTCTCAAAGCAGGAAGAGAGTCTTGGGACTTGGGGAGAAGGGTGTTAGATGAGAGGAGCTGATCAGCGGAGCAGACAAGTGGAGTGAAAGATGTGAGCGCACACACAAACAGTTCAATGGCATGGGAGCAAGCCATGGGAGCCAGGCTGGCCGACAATGTCTCCAATTCGGCAGCACAGAAACTAGGCAAGTAGTCAACTTGACTGGCAGACCCGGAAGTTGATAGCAGGCAAGATGAGGAAGCCAGACAGAGGACTCAACAAACAAGTAGGTAAGTCCAAATATACAACACTCACAGAGACAGTCAGGAGACTTCTGCAGGAAACTTGGAACCCAGGAGAACTCAGCAAAGAGCTACCAGAAGATCTCACTCGGCAAGGATGAAGCAGCGGAATGCCAGGCAGCTGCAAGGATGGGCAGACAGGCAACCAGAGGTGCAGAGGCTGAACTTGAAGTCAGGGACAGAGGGCTGGGGTGTTTACCAAGGGATCGACAAGGAGGGCTGGTCAGAGGCAAGCAGAGTCTGCAACAGGGAATCAGTCCAGGAGTGAATGCTGGAGAACGTTGCATGAGAGATGAAGAATAATCCAGCAATGAATGTGTGTAACTGAGGAGTCTTTATACTGGGTTGATTACTGATGCAATGCAGCTGAGTTGAACAGGTGAGTGAAACTGACGGATGAGGTGGGAGTGATTGACAGGCTGGGGAGGAGAAGAAGGGGTAAGACTGAATAAGCTGGTTAATGCAGAACTGTGGCGATCATCTTTTGCATTCTTCACTTCAAAATTGAAATTAAGCAC
>CAAKHG010003838.1:8424-21540 GCA_901007715.1 Dactylopterus volitans
CAATTTCAGATTCAAGTGTGACTCTCAATGCCTCATTGTTTACGTTTTGCATTGGCTTTTTGCATTTTGACAATTGAAAGAGGGTCATGGCTCCGATCCTCGCCGTCCTCGCTCGACTCTGCAACCTTTCCCTCTCTGTTTCTCAATCGCTCGCTCTCTCCCTCTCCCTTTTTCTGTATGACAGTGACCTTGAAGGTGTGTTTGCTTAGAACTCTGTTTCTTTTTCTCCTCTTTTCCTCTGTTTTCATTAGCACACTCCGTAAGCCTGCCCAGGGACAGCCCAGCGCTGCGCTCGCATTACAGGCCTATTGACTTCGGAAGAGAGAGAAAATACCGTGGACATGATTCACCATGCATGAACCTCATGATACCAGTTTTATCTGTACCTTCTTTTCAACAGAGAAGGGAGCAGATAAAGCACACGCCACTTTTATCACCCTCACTTCAGGCATGTCAGTAATCTGATACACAGCAAGGCTAATTAATATTTGGAGATACTGCCATGCGCTGTCAAAAAAATGACAGGGGGTTGACACAAAGTACATACTCATATTTAACTGAAGACATTCGGCTGTTTAGTGCTATGTCTTTATATATATATATATATATACACATACATTTTTTGTGTCATTATTTGGTCATTATTTACCTCTTGAAATTGCTATTTGGAAATGATTCAAAAAGTTTTTATTTAAAAAAAAAGGCACACAGTGTCAAAGGTGACAAAACAATAAAAAGCATTTTTTGTGCTAATTAATTTTCACTTTCATTCATCATGCATATTGAATTGTGCCAGTTTTGACAAAGCTTTTTATTAAAAACAGCGGTAGTTCCTAGCCCTCACTAACTTTGATGTGCCAGGTAATAAATAACCTTTGTAAATCACTTGTTAGCACTTTCAATCAAATTGAAGTTCTGCGTGTCCATATGAGCTGTGAAGAAAACAGTGAGGGTAATAGCAGGAAGTAATAGCCTTCAGAGCTAGATGGGTGTTTTACCACACTTGTACCCAAGTAATTAACAAGGACTACCCTGCAATCTGCTGTCTGTTCTACTTTCTTCCTCCTTTTACTCCTCTTTTCTATTGTAGAAGGGTGGGGTTGGGGTTGTCTCTGTTCATATCGGCAGCTGCACAATCCAAGCTTTGAACTCTGCCACTGGGGTGTTATGCTAATCAAAATGTAATACGTTCTGAGGAAATATTTTAATGCAGCAGCACACTGGGCTCTATACTCAATTTTGACCCTGTGTTTCTGGAGGGAGCTGCAGATTAATGTTGTGGTAGGCACCACACCCGCCCCCAAATTCCAGTGATGATGCACATGATAAGTTGGCAGCGATGCAACAATCAGTTAAATGACGGACAGGCAGGCTGAGAGCACAGCTGCACAGTGCAGTCTAAGGCAATTGTGTGACAATCAGAGGCTGCTATTTTAAGTTTCCCTCCCCCTCTACAGAAAAGAGATTTCAGTGAATCAGTTGGCCCTCGGGCATTGTAATTATTCAAAAGGCTGAGCAGAGAAAAGTTGCTTGTTCCAGTATTGTTTTCACTTTCTTTTTTATCACTTAATCATCTGAGGAAAGCGGTTGTGGTAATATATAAAGAATGCAAACTCCTGTTGACTATAAACATTAGGGTTGAAAGCAATCTAAAAGTTAGATTAGAATTGCATACATAATCTGGAGGCATGAAAATGAATCAGATTTTACAATCGATTTTTATTTTATTTTTTTTTATCAAAATAAAGCCTCTGGAAATTATGAAGGATTTTGGAAAATCCTGTAATCATGTAGAACTTTTTTGCAAATGTTACATATGCACATATGGAACATGTGCAGTATGCAGTATGTCAAACTTGCATCGTGTTTAGATGTAATTGCTGAACCTCGCAACGGTTTAAGTCTTGGAATTGTTTCAAATGGCAAACAGTGGTGGTCGTGTCATTCACCTGTAGCTCACGCATCAGTTTGAAGGACAGCTTGGCTTCAGGTTTGCCCACTTAAAGGAGACCTGTGAGAGGAAAGGGCACATGCTGCCACTCTCTGCTCTCCCCTGCATTTGAAAAGCAGAGCTGAAACAATTCCTACAGTGATGTCTGAAATTGTTAGATACACATAAACACACAGGCTCATTTCGAGAAGCCAAAGTTATTAAAAGTAATTAACTTGAATTAACATTTAAAAAACTTGCCAGAGCACTTTGGAGATTTAGGGTGGCTGCAGTAAGTAACACAAATCCATCCAGACCTCCAGGACGTGCGTGTTAAGCTTCTGGTCAGTATATCAATGCAAAGTGAGAAAAGCTGTTTCACTCTCTGGACTCCACTCCCCCTTCAGCTGCACGGAGCACTACAAGGCCTCTTTGCACCCATGAAGGTGGAAGACTTATGTGTTAATCCTGAAGCCCCCACCTAAGCCCCTGTAATAAAGCACGCTCTCAATCAGGACCTGTCCCCTCCCTGCAGGCAAGGCAGCTTAGGTCTGTGCAATCACTAGCTGGTGAGCCACAGGAAAGCTAATGAGCCCCTCGTCTAGACATCCAGCACCTGCATTCATAGCTGTTCCAGTGTGAGCTCTCTGGGGTGTAAGCAGGTGGAGATGATGGAGGTCTGCTAAAGGCCAGAAGACAGGCCCACCAGGGGATCATCTGGTGACCAGCAGTTCGCTGGTCTGCATACAGAGTAGTCAAACACACCGCTGCCCCAGCCTACAGGGACAACTTGAACTCGTGGCTAAACTAAATCTGAACAGTCACACAAAGGAAAGGCTTGAGGACTTTGGTGTAAATTAAGTAAAGATGTATAATTCCATGCAAAGGAATTGTGCAAAATGTAATGTTTTTTTAATGCTTAGAGGCCCAATGCAGATGTTTCATTTAGAGTTTGCACATCCGTTGTGCATGTGGAGAGTAGTACCTTGGCTTTTTCTTCCATTTAATCTGGATGGGCGAAGGTTCGCTATGATTTATTTTGTGTATTTTTGTACTGTTACTATCACAATAAGCTGAAATGATCTTTGTTGTCCTGAGCTTTTCAAAGTAGTTGCCATGCCCCCTCTTTTACCTCTTGTATTGCAGATAGAATGCAGCAGCAGAGGGGCTGTGTTGATGTTAGACTAGTCTGCTTGACTCACTTATTCTTTAGCTGACGGAGATTTGCGCAGTTGGAATCTATGGCTCTGACCGTGGTGCTGAAATATCAGTAACTTGTGCTTCGTATGGATAAATCCATGGTGCTGGCCATGGTCCTTAAGTGGCATGCAGTTTTGTAATTGTGCCTTTTTCTTTCACTTCTGCCAGTTTCATCTTGAATCTATAATATTCTCTTAGGTATATATTATAAATAGTCCACTCTATACTCCAGAGAAGTTGTTTCACCTTCATGATCAAGTAATAATGTGTTATTGTGCAAGAGTGAGAGGATATAGTGACACATTGTTGTCTTTGGTCACGTGGAAGCAGAGAGGCTTCCTTTGGGCCATCCTCTCTGTTAAAACATAACAAATCACTCACTGGTTACAACTGACCAAACTTCAGTTTATATGTTAGACATAATTGTCCAGACTTCCAATTACATTCTGAACACAGGAACAAATCCACTCTGATTGAAGAAGGGACTAAAAAAGCAGTGAGTTAGTGTACTGGATGTTTTCAGAATCCTGTTCAGGAGAGTAAGGCACTTGTGTAAGTGTTTGTTATTCAGGTTTAATTATGTCCACGGGGCCAGGGTGTGTAGGCCAATCTACACAGCGGCTCTGCCGCTTTAGCCTGAGCCACAGTGGACTGGCTTGATGTCTTCCTCTTCTTTTCTCTGCACTGAATGAGCAATTAAAGGTCATATCAATTAGAGCATGTTGTGGTCTCCAGACTCATTTTGAAGCAGCTTGCTCCTGTTGCACTGTCAAGAAGGAATAAGTATACAAATGTAAAGCGTTGCTGTTCTTGCCTGAATCTTATTTTTCAAATATATTTTCAAGGAACCTCTGCTCTAGCATTTGGAGTTGTAGTAATATGAGTAATAAAATGCTTGGCTAGAGCTTCACTCAGACTACACTATATGCACTTTAAAGTGTACGACAGTGTTTTCTCTCTTTATTGTATTAAAATTAATCAAATCAAAAGAAATGTGATATATGATAGAGGAAATAAATTGTTTGAATTAAATCTTAATCTACAACCCCAATTGTGACCTCCTTGTTAGCCAAATCATCAGTCTCATGTTTTTTTTTCTCTCGCGTTTTCTCTCTTTCTCTCTGCATCGGTGTCTAACAATAAATGTATATGCTAATGTATGAGGGTTCGTTTTCATTGGTCAAAGAGACATCAAAGTCTAATTTGTTATGAGGACGTATTATTTTATGTTAAAGAAAACATGGTTCATTCAAGAAACGTCGTATGCACTTTTTTCAGTTTTTCAGTGGTCAGATATATTTCTATTTAGTCTAAATATGGAGGGTCCATATTTTCATCTCCACTGTATTGTGTGCCAGCAGTCATTCACACAGTGCCAAATGAGAGAAACAGAATTGTTTTGATGATCCATGAATCCTAATAATGAAACATGGACAAAGAGACATATTGCAAAAGGTTATATGTCCTGTTGCCATAGTGACCCCCCACCCTCCACCAGTGTTTGTGCGCTTTTTGCAATATTATATGTATTTGTGAGAGGAGGTACTGGGTGAGATTCAGTGGCAGTTTTGCCGTGAGGAGGTGGGTATTCCTGTAGTATGATTAGATGAATTTTAATTCATTCATTTATTCATGAAATTCAATGGGCCTCCTGTCTTCTAAGAGACAGCACACCAAATGCCCTTGCTACTTTCTTCATCACTCTTTGTAAAGAAGGAATAAATTGTTTCCATCTCATACAAATAAGAAAAGGAGGAACCAACGAAAGCAATATTACAGTGCACCACAAACATGATCATGGTGAGACAAGTGGTCTTGCATCAGTAGCCTATATTAATGGTGTGACACAGTTCTTAGTTTGTTTTTGTTGATCACAGGCTGTTTGGGGCAATGACAGGTGGTGTTCCATCTACAAGGCCCAATGTAAAAATCTGGGCTGTTGTAATGTTAATGGAGCAGTAGATTGCAAGGAACTGTAGAGGGTCTCATGAAGGCAGTATACTGGTATGACATGAATAAATCTAAAGTTGTCATTTTAAATGGAGAGGAAGGTTTTTCTGTTTAGTTGTCCATGAGGAGAATCATTCGGGAAAGGTGGCTCAGTGGGTTTCCTGGTTGTTATAATAATGGGACTCAATCTGAATGATTGATATTAGACCACAACCTTTTACAAATATCACTCACAGGCCAGTAGATTCAGGTCATAAGGAGGACACTTAATGAAATATGTCATGTCATAGCTGCAGATTTATCATATAGACCATAGACATATAGCATATACTCATGACAGCTCCTCAAAAGTGAAGCCAAAAGTTCTTGATCCCCCCTTTATGCCTCAATGCTATATAGGTTATAATCAATAATAATCATGCTATTACAGGGGACATTTTGTTGAAGCATTTATGAACTTCTAGAGGCACATTGCCCAACATACAATATACAGTACATATGTATGTAAAAGTCATTCAAAACCGGGAGAGTGCGGACAAAGGAAATCTTATTTGATTTGATTAAGTTTAATTTTACATTGCAGTGAACATGATCTTTCACCCTTGAAGTGCTGTGCAGTCCTTCTGATTTATTCTATTTGTAAGAGTATAGTCACATATATCAGCGATGCATATATCAAAATATGTCAGCAGTCTCATACAGTAAATTGGGTGCCTTGGTCCAGCCAGCCTCTGTGTCCTTGGGCAGGTAAATCTAACACAAAGTCAACTCCCATGTTAGTGTTATGAGATATATTACATTAGTAAAGCAGCATGAAGGCATCTCATCAAGTTAAAGAAGAGAACCACATCCTCAGAAACCCATTGCCTGTTGTTGTCGCTACATCCAATTTTGAAGTCACTTTTGACTGGCATGTCTCCCACTCATGTCTAAATGGCAAAGGTAAAAAAAGAAAACAAGAATAATTGATGTTTCAAAGAATGCAGCTGGTTTCGTGAAAATAACTGATGTTGAATCCTTTTTGAAAAAAAGTCAATTTAAGTGCATTCTAAATTGTATAAATAAAATTACGTTGTTAATCCTGTTTGAAAGTTTCAGATTCACAAGTTATAGCGGTGGGTCTTCCCAGTGTGACGTCAGGGTGCTTTATTTTTAAATAAGTATGGAGGACAGCCTGCTGGCAGGCAGTTATGGCAGGAGGTTCTCTCATATACATAGCACATGTTGCCTCATCAAGGATATATGAAGCTAACAAACAAACTGTTTTTCTTCTTTTTTCCATGTCGATGGATCCTCCTGGGTCATCATTGTCATTGACAGGTAAACACATTTTTTTCTACTACTGACATAGTGTTGTACACGGATGATAAAATTAACAAGGTATTCACAATGGTCAGATTATTTCCCCGTCAAACTCCTTCTTTCCTTCGATGACCAATCATGTTGCCACAGAATGCCTGTTGAGGTCCCCTGCTGTCTAAACAACCCCCCACCCCCTGACTGTGCTTGCCCTTTCCTGAGTGCTGTAGTGGATAGAAAAGGGCAAGAGAGCAGCGCTCAGGCGAAACAATAGCACCGTGAGGAGATGTCAGGCCCTGGGAGCTGTGAGGTGGATGATGATATGAGCCCACTGGTGTTGTTGTTCCTCACTCTGCTGAATGCTAACACATGGCCCCCCGTGGCTGGGCGTCGACCCACTGTGTGGTCAGGACCCTGGTGGTAGTGGTGGAAAGGGGTGGGTGGGATGTAATGAGCCCAGTCTGGAGTGCTGAGCCGTGAATTGCTGGAGCAGCGTTTGTGGGTATGCCTGCGTGTGCGTGCATGTGTGTTTTAGGATGCCACCACGGATGCAGGCTGCCCTTCTTTTGTGTTTTCTATCTGTTGTAGTGTCACTCCAATTGTCTGTAGCTGCCTGCTGGTTTGCCTCTGACACTGTTTGTCAAATTTAAGGCTTGATTTCACTGCTACAGTCTCACTAAAAAATATTGAGACTAACATTTTGCCTTCGGTCACACAACTTTATTTGTCTTATTTTTATACGCACCTAATCTCATTTTCAGTAAATAATTTAAAGAATTTAAATAGTGTTGAGGGAGCGGGGGTCTTTTCATTTTTTTCCCTTCTTTCATGGAAACATTATGAAATAGGTAAAAAAAAAAAAAAAAGTTAAGTTACACATATGACTTACAAGTTCTTTGGTATTTTTGCATTCATTTTGTCTGCAAATGTCTATCATATTGCATTTTGAGAGAGTAAATATGAATTAGGTTGTTAATCGTATCTGAAAGTTTGTTTTATTCAAATGAGTAACAGCAGTCATATAATGTAGCGGTGGGCCTTCATCCCGTCTTCCCAGTGTAACATCAGGGTGCTTTATTTTTTCTCTGTTTCAGTATTTTTTAAGTGAGCCTAGAGGACAGCCTGCTGGCAGGCAGGGATGCAAAGAGGTTTTCTCTCGCAGTACATGAGTGAGAGAGACAGATGGAGCATGCCAGACAGTGGTTTGTGGATTTATCCAGATTTATGATGGTAGGAAGTCAAGCTGGATGTGAACGGGGGAGCCTGGGAGGATGGGAGGTGATTGGAGGCAGGAGGGCCAACTTTCAGTGCTGGATTCTGAGAAGCTGGAAAGCCTCTGGGTGAAGGAGGGTCCCTGCACAGTGGTGTTGTTGTTTGAATTGGTTGTGTTATATTTTAGCAAACTGCTCTGTGTATTATGTTTTGTCATCTACCAAGGAGAGTGCCACTGCCTTCTTTTTGAACTCGAATACATCACTCCCAGGACTCCCAGTTGTCCTTGACATTGCTTGATTGACATTTGCTGAAGTTTTTTTTACAATCTTGTTTAATATCCCTCTAACTTGGCTCCCCTGGTCTCTCTCCACTAATACAACTAATACAAGACTTCAGATGCTTTGTTTCTTTGTCATTTAATAGCTGAAAATCTTGAACAACATCAAAACAACTGTTGGAATGTGATAAACATCACTGTTTATCAAGATAACATTACTATAAAAATAGGAGGCAGTTGTATTCATGAAAAACAAACCATAGGAATTGATCAGGAGATGATACCTGAAGATAGCTAATCATATCAGATGTTTGCTCTCATCTGAGATATCCCTTTGAAAATCTGCTTTTTATTCCATGTACCGTTGATGTTTACAAAGCTTCAAGGTTAACTCCTCCGCAGGGGAGGAAAAGTAATAGCGATTCTTAGATACAGAATGAAGGGAAATAGAGATGCTCCTCTTTTTTTGTAACATTGATAAAGACAAACTTTTTTTGCATTCTAATATGCTATTCTGCCAAAACATTTCACAGGTTAATATACACGAGTAGTCCATTGGAGGAAAAGACTCAAATCCAATTTAAAGAGTCCTTGCCCCCAGAATCTCACCTCATTTCTCAGTGTAGTGGTTGCAGTTTTGAATCAAAAAGGCCACTTGGATGACACACAACTGTGGCGTGTACATGCAGAATTTTTATCAATGTTCACAAACAGTTTCTGCTCCTGTGAGTGGACCAGTGGGTTTCTGACAAATGATACCTTTCATCCTTCATCCATTGGTTGGGAATACATGAGCTTTGTTGGAACGGTAAGAATAAATCAATTTTCAGCAGCTAAAAAACATTGGGCAAGGCTCTCTCTCTAAGCCTGCCATTATTCCACTCGCTTGCATCCTGTACTATCTAGGGTAACCCTTTTCATTCTGGTATCCCTGCTTATTGCCAATCACAGTAAGGCCTCTGTTTGAGTAAACCAAGGTATAATGGCGCATCTCCCTGTAGAGGAGTCACGTACGAGTGGTTTTCATTCATTTCATTTTTAAACGTCCGTGGGGAATGCCCCTCCCAAAAGGCCTTGAGTGAGAAAGTGCTTAAAACAGACAGAAAAATGCTGTGCAGCAAACAGCGAAAAGGGTCACAGACAAGTAAGACAAGACAGTGTAATAAAGGAACAGAAGGATCCAGTGGACCTTAGGAAGAGAGAGTGTAGCATTATAGCCATGTAATAAATACTATGATATTGTGATTCACATTGGTTCGTTTGGGAAACAGAACCTTTAATAACAAAGAGTGTCTGAG
This sequence comes from Dactylopterus volitans, assembly GCA_901007715.1. NCBI lineage: Eukaryota > Metazoa > Chordata > Actinopteri > Syngnathiformes > Dactylopteridae > Dactylopterus > Dactylopterus volitans. Next base: position 17,594 of record CAAKHG010003838.1, read on the forward strand.
ATCACCAGAAACATACAAAGTATGAACAGCAAAAGGATTGGCAAATGATTTTGTAGACCTGGTAAAACCCATCAGTCAAGGCTGATGGAAACTACAAAAGTGTGCAGTGGTAGGATGAAGTTCAGGAGGCAGAGCCGGTATTCCGTGAGTAGTTATAGAATAATAGAATATAGAGTAATAGAAATAATTTTGCACTCCTCCTCTGCCTCCTTTATTTGAGGAGGACGACCCTATTAAACTAGTGGATTTTGAGATACTTCGTGATGCAGATGAGCAGGACCTGCCAGCATGCTGGAGGCCTTTGTCAACATCTTTATATAATATACTTGATATTATTTATAAATGTCCTGACTCTTACATCCAATATCATCTGCAACATATTCTTTATTATAACACTGGAATGCCCGAGAGTCTAGCACTTAAACAAATTAACCTGCAAATGAATAAGTGTCACATAGGTTGCCTGAAAAAAAAAAAAAAAGTTGATGTGAAGAAATCTAAAAATTTGTGCAGTGCAGTTCCTATACTTTTTCTGTTTTTTTGGGGTGTTTTTTTGTTGTTGTTTTTGCCACTCGAGTCACTCCTTTTGATTCCATTCAAGCAATGCAATTATAACAGTCACAGTCTGGGAGATTGGCAAACAAGAGATCATCAAAAAAAAACAAAAAAACACTGTGAATGGAAAAACAAAGACGCTTGATGAGACAGGTGGAATCATAATTACAAATCTGCATGAAGACACAGTACTTAGATCCTAAAAGCCTTAGGTAGAAATATCAAAAAAGGTGATAAAACACGGCTTGTTTGAAACTTCCACTGCCATTCACTCTTCTTGTGTGAGCAGAAAGTTTTGAGAAGACCAACTCACAGTTTCTCTGTGAGAAAACAGCTTGTGCTCCGGAGCGGCGCTCTGCTTGATGGGAAGTGTTGCTGGTGAGAGGAGCTTTATCATCAAAGTCTCCTCTGTCACAGCACCTCCCTGTGGCCTCCGCTTGCACCCACAGGCTCACAGTCCCAAGCATGGTGGGGATGATTCCCTATGAGGATTATTCTATCACAGTCATACTTCACACAGTACTTTACACCGTTACTCTTGATTTCCCACCTTCATAGACGAAAAAGCTCCAACAGAATTCTGCTTTCTCTCTCACTCCCTATTCAACTTCCTCCTCCCTCACTCTCCCACCCCGCTCTGCCCTCACAGGCAGATTGGCTTTCTTCATCTTGCCTTCTTCACAACACCGGCCATTTTCAATTCTCCTCATTCTCCTTCAAAAGAGCCCCCCCTCTGTCTTTTTGCTGCACCCCTGCCTCCCTCGCCTCCCCCACTGCACGCTTGTCTCTCTGGGGAGTTTGGAGGGGAGAAGGGGGCAGTCGAAAAAGATAAAGATGAAAGCATAGCGAGAGAAACAAACAGGCAAACAAATAAAACCCTTAAGTAAAGCAGCTTTTTCCATCTTAGTCGTGGTGCAGAATACAGTGACAGGCAAACTCTGCTGACAAGTGTGGGAATCAAAGCTAGTTATGGGAGGGGGCATCGTGTGTCATGGTGTGTGTGTGCGTGCGTGCGTGCGTGCGTGTGCGTGTGCGTGTGCGTGCGTTCACTTAGTAGACCCATTCAAGGACTAACCACCTATATGGAGTTTGAATGAATTTGCATGACACCAGAATGAAAAAAAGGGTTAATTTTCGTTTTATGCACCCGCCATAAGTGCACTTTCAAAAGACGAATATGTCTTGAGTGAATGCTTAGATGTGTGCTTCTCTTGTATTTCCTTATGTGTTTTATCTCTCTCTGCCTTCCTCCTAGCCCATTAGTGTATGATGGTGTCTAGTAGTGTGTGCATGTTGCTTCAGTCAGAGGGACTCTGTAGGATCTAATGAGGCTAGGCTCCCAGCCATCTCAGCAGCCCAGCCTTACTTACCGGCGAGGGCTGGATGAACACAGAGCCAGGGCAGGAAGGTAATTAGGCAGGGAGTGGTGGTCAATGACGGGCTGCCCCACACCCCAGGCCTCCATCCCCAGCTGCTTTGTGCTCTTTGCGGTCCACACAAAAGGGCTGATGAGGAGGCAGGCTGACCTTCAGGCCTGGCACACGGTTCCAAGGGTGTCTACAAAAACCTGCTGAGCCAATGGAGGTTCAGCTTCCCTTCACACATTACATACACTACCATGCTACCTCATGCTTCTCCGACATTTTCAAACCTGTCCCAACCTCAAAGCTGCTTGGAGAAAATTTGTAGAGAGGAAAGTATACAAATCAAATTTGCACCATTTGGCCTCAACTGCTGGTTACGTTTTCCTGAGCCGTTTTGTTTCTCTTGCTTTTTTCTTTTTCTTTTTTTTTTTTTTTAAACTTCCCTCTGCCCAATGCATCCTCTGCTTTCTGCTCACAACAGGCTGTTAGCAAATGCTAAGTGAACTTTCTGTCCCTGACTGTGTGTGAAGTCCAATTCTGTGCAGACAGAGAGTAATCGCCAGATGGAGAGGCACAAGATTGATTACGCTGCTGTTTGTATTGTTGCTTAAAAGTAAATTCTCATGCACAATTGCAGAATGAATAATTTGATCTTTAGCATCAAATAAGTCATTGTTGGCTGTGGCTGTGACATCGGGAAATTTATTCCCTGTTGGACCATAAAGCTTTCCATGGGCGGACAAGTGTTTCTCTGAAATGGGTCACATAAAGGCACAAAATCCAGTAAAAGGAATGTCAATGAGGTGGACTGAATGTCCTTAATAATAAATCACAATTTTCTAAAACTGACCTGGCAGGAAGGATGGACATAGTGGAAAACCTCGGAGTAAAGGGAGAGCACCTCCATTTATGTCAATCACAGTCTCGAATCTGGCCTTTTATCACGAGAAGCAATTAACCTTTCAGAAAACAGTGTCACTCAAGTGCAGACAAAAGAGCATTTTGGAGATGTTCAACAAGTCCTTATACAAATGACTTTGATAAGGTTGGTGTTAATGCTCACCCTGCAAAAATCAGAGTAAAGTTCACTTACGTTTAACATTGCTCTGCAGATGTCCTCCCCTCACATTTTTTGACACGGCTCACAACGGCTCCTCCCCTGCTGATCTCTCCAGTCGTTTACGTGGTTATAAAACTCACTCAGTCAAACAGTTATGCCTGTATGTTTGCATTGTGAAATGATAGAATAAAGTCGATGATAGTTAATAATTCTTATTGCATGGGATGTGTTCAGTGAAGCATTAACTTGGCTCAGCAAATTGTATCTGAGCTAAGCAGGTGCTCAACTTTCACCTCAATTTTTAAAGTAGACAGCATGACCCTGAGAGCCCGAAAACAGAAGTGATGCTAAACCAAGGCTTCGGAAGGGATAGTGCCATAAACACAAATGCACGCGCACACACACACACACACGTACACATTGTGGAGTCAACATTCTCTATCTTTGTCACTAAACAGCTGGACCTAGAGGAAGTTGGGACTATTAAACAGCTCATGTAAATAGATTTAAATCTGGGCTAGGTGAAGCAGCAAGAGAGCTCAAAGAAACAGGCAGTCATTGTGAATGTATTTCATCTTTGCCGATGAGGTCAGTGTGGAGGAATGTATTTGGTTCTATGTGTCTTAATTGGAAGGCTTCCGGACCCCAGGGTTAGCACACCTGCTCCTCTATCTGTGGCTGCAGTGGGAGTCTCCTTTCCAAAAATCCCAAATGAGCTTGGAGGGTGTGCATGTGAGAGAGGGCGAGTGTGTGAAATAGAGAGAGCGAGGAACAGGGAGGGGGAGAGAGAGAGAGCGGAATGGAAGAAATAGAGAAATGATCATATGCATATAATTTAACACATTAAAAAAAAAGTCAACAATCCGACATTCAAGGCATACGGGTCCAAAATAAGAGGTCATTACAAAGCATAGAGTACATATTAAAAAAAAAAAAAAAAAAAAAAAAAAAAAATTTTCAGTTTGATT